>CAUYTI010140283.1:0-20270 GCA_963575145.1 Galago senegalensis | reverse complement strand
CCTCAAGCTGTCCCCCTGGGTAGAGTGCTGTGGCATTACAGCTCACAGCAACCTCCAACTCCTGGGCTCAAGCGAGTCTCTTGCCTCCGCCTCCCAAGTAGCTGGGACCACAGGCGCCCGCCACAACGCCCAGCTATTTTTTCTTTTTTTTGGTTGCAGCCATCATCGTTGTTTGGTGGGTTCAGGCTGGGGATTTGAACCCGCCACCTTAGGTGTACGTGGCTGGCGCCTTAGCCCGTTGAGCTATAGGCGCCGAGCCCCGTGCCGTGTTTTATTTTGTTTTTTTAAAAACACTGAAGTAGCAGAAGATGGAGATACCAACTTGACAAGTCATCTTGTCTACCCAGTTGTTGTGTGCAATGACATGAGGAACAAAGATCTCTAGGCTTTGTGCCCAATCCCATAGGTACTGCCAATGCTGTGTCCCCAGGCCTCGGCTCCCACCTTCCAGTGCAGCTCTTTCCACACCCATAGGAAGCTAAGCAGCAGAGACAAGCCGGCCCCTGATGGGGAAACTGCCCAGGAAGTGCCATATGCTAGAAGTCATGCCCATTTCATTTTCTTTACTTTTTTTTTCTTTTTGAGATGGAGTCTCACTGTATGTCACCCATGGTAGAGTGCTGTGGGCATCACAGCTCACAGCAACCTTAAACTCTTGGGCTTAGGCTCGGCGCCTGTGGCTCAGGTGGCTAAGGTGCCAGCCACATACAACTAAGGTGGCAGGTTCGAATCCAACCCAGGCCTGCCAAACAACAATGATGGCTACAACCAAAAATAGCCAGGTGTGTGGCAGGCACCTGTGGTCCCAGCTACTTGGGAGGCAGAGGCAGGAGACTTGCTTGAGCCCAGGAGTTGGAGGTTGCTGTGAGCTGTGATGCCATAGCACTCTACCCAGGGGAATAGCTTGAGGCTCTGTCTCAAAAAAAAAAAAAAACTCTTGGGCTTAAGTGATTCTTTTGCCTCAGCCTCCCAAGTAGCTGGGAATACAGGCACCCGCCACAACGCACAGCTATTTTGTTGTTGTTTTAGCAGGCCCATGCCAGGCTCGAACCTGCCAGCCTCAGTGTATGTGGCCAGTGCCCTACTCAGAGCTCCAGGCGCCGAGCCCCCATTTCATTTTCTATAGGCTGCTCATCATGTTGTTTGCTCACTTTTCCTGTTAGATGATGGACCCTTATTGATTTCTATGAGCTTTTATGTCTTGAGAAAATTAATTGCTTGCTGTAAAATGAAGGGCAAGTGTTTTCGCGGCTTGACGTGGGCTTTCTGACTTTGCTGGTGGCAGGTTTTGTAAGGATACCGCTTTTGTTATATAGCCAAAGGTATCAGTCCTTTCCTTTAGGGCTCCAAGGATTTGAGTGATAATTAGAACACTTTGTCTTTTTAAATGCATGTTTCCAACAAAGAAAGAAAGGATATCTTTTTAAAAATTGGTAAATTTGCTTTCCTGCCTCTCTCTGCCTTTCTTCTCTGCTCTCTCTCTTTTCCCTTCTCTTCCCCCTCGCTCTTCTCTACTCTCTCTCTCTTCTCTCCCCCACTCTCTCCTTATCTCTCTCCCCTCTTTTCTCTTCTCTTTTCTCTCCTCCTTAGTGCTGCTCTGCAGCCTCCCTCCCCTCAACAATAAAGACCTTTGTACAAGCAAAAAAAAATTGGTAAATTCATTAGGGCTGAACACAGTGCCCAGGGTAGACTGATTAGGATGGACATTCCAGACTAATATTATTCAAATATTTATTTAAATTCATTTAGAAAACAGGGTGAAAAGTAGAAAAGGAGGATATTGGGTCACCTTCCTTAGAAACCAGCCAGCCAGCAAGGGCTTCAGCAGCAGGACCCTTGCACAGGGGAGAGATCTCCCCCACCCCACCAACACCTTCCCGGCTTGCTGAACTCTCCCCAGGAGAAATTCTGGGAATGCAGCTTTCTTCATCCAGGTGTATTTCAGGGGTTGTTTTTGGTGACTTTTTTGGCTTTCCTGCCCTGAAGCTGGTGACTCCGGCAACCTGACTCCATGTCTGACAAACAATATGAACAGAAACTGCCCTCCCTAGTCAGATGCAGGAAGCCGGCTCATCCCCCGGAAGGCCTGGCGAGGGTTGGCAATAGTTTTGGAAGAAAACAACAGGCCTGATGGACTATGAAAGGAAGTGGCTAGCTGTGGGGAGGGAAGTGAGCAGCAGAGAGGGGCTCTGAGAGAGAGCAGAGCTACGGGTGACCCTCCTCCATGTATCTTCAGTGGATAAAACAGTTGATGTGTGCTAACCAGCTCTTAGCTAGAAAAAGACCCATAATAATTTTTTCTTTTTTTTTGAGACAGAGTCCCATTTTGTTACCCCCGGTAGGGTAGAGTGCTGTGGCATCACAACTCATAGTGACCTTTAAGTCTTGGAGCAATTCTCTTGCCTCAGCCTCTGGAGTAGCTGGAACGACAGGCACCTGCCACAACGCCCAGCTATTTTTAGAGATGAGGTCTCGCTCTGGTTCAAGCTGGTCTTGAACCCATGAGCTCAGACAATCCACCTGCCTGGGCCTCCCAGAGTGCTAGGATTATGGGTGTGAACCACCAAGGCCAGCCAACTCATATTAATTTTTATTTATATTTGTATATTAATTTGTAAATGACTATATTTTTCTCATTGCTCTTTTATTCCTCTTTGTCTCAAGGAATGTCAATTGTAATTACATGTAAGGGAAGGTGGCTGGGTGCACCGCGGCTCATGCCTATAATCCTAGCACTCTTGGAGGCCAAAGCAAGAAAATCACTTGCTCTCCCCCTCTCCCCGCCTTTCTCCTCTGCCCTCTCTCTCTCTCTTCTCTTCCCCTCCCCACTCTCTCCTTATCTCTCTCCCCTCTTTTCTCTCCTCTTTTCTCTTCTCTTATCTCTCCTCCTTGGTGCTACTCTGCAGCCTCCCTCCCCCACCAATAAAGACCTTTGTACAAGAAAAAAAAAAAGAAAGAAAATCACTTGAGCTGAGGTATTTGAGACCAGCTTGAGCAAGAGCAAGGCCTTGTCTGACTAAATATAGAAAAATTATCTAGGCATCACAGAGGGTGCACGTAGTTCCAGTTACTCAGGAGGGTAAGGCAGGAGGATCCCTTGAACCCAGGAATTTGAGGTTGCTGTGAGCTAGGCTGATGCCATGCACTCCAGGCTAGGTAACAGAGTAAGACTGTCTCAAAAAAATAGTGGGTGGGGTGGGAGGGGAGGTAAGAATTATTCTAAACCATTATTGGTGCCTCATGGGGAACTTTTTAAAATCTAGAAACTCTATAAACTTCAGAGAAAACTATGATAATAATTCAATGGGCATTTCTGAATAAGTCAAGAAAGAGGAGAGATTGTCACTAGAAAGCTCTGTTCCCTCATTCTTTTCCTGTCCTACTCCGAACACAGGAAAGCAGAGTCTAAGGGAAACTTCCAAGGTCCCTGAGCTCCTGGGAAAATAGTCCTCCTTGGCCCAGACGTTGGGCATCTCAAGACTACAAACTTCCTGGGAGATTTCTGACCGTCACCCCATTTCTCCTTGCTGCCAGCATCCCAACTTGGCTGCCACATATGTGCACAGTACCAGAAGATTGTGTCCCTCTGGATCTAAGCCAATCAGAGCCAGCAATCCTGGGTCCCTTTGACAGTGGTGACTGGACTAAGGTGATTTGTCAACTGTTTTTTCATTGTGGGCATCCTGATGAACCATTTTAGATATTTCCCCCCTCATCATTGCCCCTGCTAAGAAGTTTTAATCCCATGCTGTATATCTGGTCATGCACTGTATGTATATCTAAACATTATAAATCAAAAGAGAAAGACTCTGTCTCTGCCAAAAGGACATTGTCACCACTTTGGGGAAGATGTGTCCTGTGTTAGTATGCACAGCGTGAAGGCATTGAGCACTGTTTGTAATAGCAAAAGATTAGAAGTCACTTCAAGGTGCGTGAAAAGCACTAGTTAAATACATTCTGCTACACCTGTGGAATAGGATACTATATAGCCACAAAAGGGAATGAGGAATCGTTCTATATACTGATTATGACCAGAGCTCTGAAATACATTAAGTGAAGCATGCAAGGAACAGAACAATGTTGTAGTGGTCTCCTTTCTGTAAAAAATAGAAAAGAATGGGCTCGGTGCCTATAGCTCAACCGGCTAAGGCGCCAGCCACGTACACCTAAGGTGGCGGGTTCGAATCACCAGCCTGGACCCGCCAAACAACAATGACGGCTGCAACCAAAAAATAGCCGGGCGTTGTGGCGGGCGCCTGTGGTCCCAGCTACTTGGGAAGCGGAGGCAAGAGACTCGCTTGAGCCCAGGAGTTGGAGGTTGCTGTGAGCTGTAATGCCATGGTACTCTACCCAGGGGGACAGCTTGAGGCTCTGTCTCAAAAAAAAAAAAGAAAAGAAGAATGGCTATACATATAGTACTTATATTTTCACATGCCTGAAAAAATATATGTGAAACAGATGAGATTGGTATGCTTAGGGGTAAGAAAACTGGATGGTAACAAGACAGAAAAGGGAGATAAACTCCTGACTATATACACCGAGCCATGTTAATTGTGTTACCTATCCAAGCTTTAAATTAAAAGAAAAAAAAATCTGAATTGAAAGTTCCATCAGTGCTTTTGGTGTGTCTTCTCACAGCGTTAGTGTTAGCAAAGTGATTGTCTTTCCCTTTTGCATCACGAAGTGAAGGATTCTCTCACGAGCTGGATTTAAGGACCTGATAGAGAAGCACCTTTTGCCCCTGTTTTCCTACTTTTGCAACCTTAGAGTAAGCGATCATCACCTTGGGGGTTTCCATGACACCTCCACCACTGGAAGGAAACTTTACACTGAGCTCAAAAATGGAATTTCCCTGCCTCCCCATTCTCATCTCTGTTCAAACACGCGGTTAATTCCCACGTAGCCACCTGTCGAGTATCTACACTGCGTTTACACAACTTTGCCCACCTGCCCCAGTCACTGTGTCCTTGAGCAGAGTCATTGCCTAACTAGGTGAATCTTCTGAAGCCAAAAATTTCCCCCAAATATTCCTGCCTGTAATGACTCATGTCCTAGGCGTGGAGGAGCCAGGCATAAGTCAGTGAGGAGCTCTTTGCACATCCAATTTGCTGGATCTTCCCCTTGTCTGTCGTTAAGGTTGTCACCCATTTAAATGATTCTCTACAGTTCAGTGAATCTTCAGTTAAGCTCTTGTCTGCACTTAGTCACCAGGTTGCCCGCAACAAGTTTTAAATGCTGACTGTGGGTTCATGAACTCAGTGCAGATACGACTCTTGATAGTAACACATGACTTAGTGCAAAGCCCTGTCAGAGTTTTTTGGTGGTGATTAAGTGCTGTGTAATCGTGGGGAAAACAAACATGAAAGGTCACTGACTCGTGGTTCCGTGTCCACAGCTGTGAGCAGTTGCCAGACGTGACATAGTTGCATTGATATTGTACTATCACCTTGAATGTGTCGATATTTGGTTTTTTTCATATTTGCAAATATGATCCTCAAAAATAATTTAGTGACGCCACCCTGGCTTTGATGGGTGGGCCCACATCTCTCTCTAGGCTGTGTGGTCCAGTCCAGAGTGGAAATACATAGGCTAGGCACTGTGGCTCACCCCTGTAATCCCAGTACTCCAGGAGGCCGAGGTGGACAGATCACCTCAGCTCACAAGTTTGAGACCAGCCTGAGCTACAGTGGGACCCTGTCTTTAAAAGTAGCCTGGCATGGGCTGGCACAGTGACTCATGCTTGTAATCCTAGCACTCTGGGAGGCTGAGATGGTAGGATCGCCTGAGCTCACAGGCAAGTTAGAGACCAGCCAGAGTGAGACCCCTTCTCTAAAAATAGCTGGTGGTTGTGGCAGGTTCCTGTAGTCCCAG
This sequence comes from Galago senegalensis, assembly GCA_963575145.1. NCBI lineage: Eukaryota > Metazoa > Chordata > Mammalia > Primates > Galagidae > Galago > Galago senegalensis. The sequence goes on along the minus strand of CAUYTI010140283.1, from coordinate 14,399 downwards.
CTACTTGGGAGGCTGAGGCAAGAGAATCACTTGAGCCCAAGAGTTAAAGGTTGCTATGAGCTATGACGCCACAGCACTCTACCAGGGGGCACGAACTGAGACTCTGTTTCAAAAAAAAAAAATGTGGAGATAACAAGCTGGGGACCTGCAGGTAAAGGCTTAGAGTGGGTTGTAGTGAGTGAGAAGCAAGAGGCTGGGTAAAGGGGGGGCTTTGGGGGTGTTGGAGCCTGGAGGAGCAGGAGAGGCTTTACGGGGCTCCCCAAGTAGGTCTGCTGCAGGCACTCTCAGCGCCGAGGGGCGACAATGAAGGGCTGCAACACCAGGAGGCTGGAATTCTAGTCTTCTCGCTTGGACAGGCGCCAGATAAAAGCTGTTTCACTTCCTTCACCAAATCCTCACCTCATAGCTCTTGCTGGTGGTGCCCAAACCCTTAGAGATTATCAAATAATAGTATAAGATTTGTTTTTGTTTGCTTCGTTCTATTTATTTCTTTTGGAAGGCAAGGGAGGAGGTAAAAAAAGTTTGGTTTTGCTTCAAAGAGCTTTTCTTAAAGAGTGGTGATTCATTTTCATTACACATCAGTATGGACAGACATTGTTCTTTTGGTTTTCATGACAATTAACTTCAAGATAATATGTGTACTATACATGCATGTTTTTCTGAAATCCAGTGTATTCGATTGTGCTCTTCTTCCTATATGGGAAGAACTGGCGCTCTGGCTTTAAGAATAAATTTTAAGGAGGCGCCTGTGGCTCAAGTGGCTAAGGCGCCAACCTAAGGTGGAGGGTTCGAATCCAGCCTGGGACCGCCAAACAACCACAATGGCTGCAACTGAAAAAAAATAGCCAGGCGTTGTGGCGGGTGCCTGTGGTCCCAGCAACTTGGGAGGCAGAGGCAGGAGACTTGCTTGAGCCCAGGAGTTGGAGGTTGCTGTGAGCTGTAATGCCATGGCACTCTGCCCAGGGGGACAGCTTGAGGCTCTGTCTCAAAAAAAAAAAAAAAAAAAAAAAAAAGGAATAAATTTTAAAAACCACAAATCTAACTTGTCTTTGATTTGGTTCTGGGCTAATTATTAATGAGCCATTCAGGAATAATGGCTTCAAACCTTTCATCATCCTGTGAAACTGCCATTAATTAAGAGTCCACTGATTGTAAGAACTACGCCACCGATAACGAAAGGAGAGAAGAATTCCAAGTCTGCGTGCCAAGTTTGGAGCAAAATATCTGTAATCTTCTCACTTTTGTATTATTTATAAATAGGGGGCAGGGGATAAGAATTATATGAATAATGTTAAATAAAAACGCATGCAGAATTGGGAAAAGTTTTTCATTAAATTTGCCACTTACTCTAGTTCAATAAAATGCTTGTAAAGAAAATAACCACTTAAGGCAGAAGACTAGTTACATGGCTGCTGTTCAGAACTTCTTGAGAGCAAAAGAATGAATATCAATCATTCTGGTTTAAACTTAATTATTTGTCTAAAAACATGTTATTTTGTAAGTTGAACATTTATGTTATGCCTTGAAAATTCAAAACAGAAAAGTAAAATCACATAGAAGGCCAGAAACTTCATCAATGTGTCTAGACAGATGTTTGCCTGTAGTTTTTAGTATCTAAAACCTTTTTTCCACACATGGAGCAGATATCCTTTTTGTAGGCACAGTCCTGGCAATAATGAGAACCTGGTTGGTGTACAGAACTTTTTTTTTGTTGTTGAGACAGAGCCTCAAGCTGTCCCCCTGGGTAGAGTACCATGGCTTCACAGCTCACAGCAACCTCTAACTCCTGGGCTCAAGCAAGTCTCCTGCCTCAGCCTCCCAAGTAGCTGGGACCACAGGCACCTGCCTGTGGCTATTTTTTGGTTGCAGCCGTCATTGTTGTTTGGCAGGTCCAGGCTGGATTTGAACCCACCAACTTAGGTGTATGTGGCTGGCGCCTTGGCCACTTGAGCCACAGGCATCGAGCCGGTGTACAGAACTTTTACAAATTCTGCAAGTGAAGAACTTATTCTTTCCGTATGGATCAAATCTTGCTTTTTTCGAAGTCAAGGCTTTATTTTCATTCAGTTTTCTTCCACCACTTTCTGTGGTATTCCTAGCTCCATCCTTCCATGTATCGGGAGTGATAACAGTACCAAGTTTCTTTTCACATTTTTGCACACCATTCTTCCGCCGTCGCTCCCCTACCTGCAGAAGTAACAAACGCTTGAAAACATCAACCAATATAAGATTTTTAAAACACAGTCTTTATGAAATTAGTTGTGGGTTGTCATTTTACCTTCCAGAGAAAAATAGCTAGTTGTACACTTAGCAACTGGAAGCCTTCCATTCCTCTGATGCGTGTGAAAACCTGCCTAAATTTCCAAACTGAAAAAGAATTAAGCAAAAGTGTGAGATGCTATCTTTCAGATTTATCCTACATAAAATGAAAAAGGAATTTATCATTAGGGTACAGCCTTACTCTCAGCATCACAAAAGGTGAATTAATGGACAGTGCTGATGATCTAACTGAAATGGTTAGCCCAGCCATGGCTGAAGCAGCACTTGGCATTAACTCCACTTAAGATTCAGATCTCTGGGCCCACCCTCTGGGGGAGGGCAGGGCACTTGATTGACAGCCTCGTCAAAACTGTGTGGATTAGAGGAGGAAAAGAGAATCTCAGCACTGTAGCCTAAGAAAGAGAAAGGGAGGGTGGTGCCTGTGGCTCAAAGAAGTAGGGCACTGGCCCCATACACCAGAGGTGGGGGGGGTTCAAACCCAGCCCTGGCCAAAAGCTGCAAAAAAGAGAGAGATTCTGAGCAAAGTCCACAGATTCCATTACAAACACCATGTTTATTTTGTGCACTTGTATCATTTTATTCAAGCAAGCAACAATACCCATCTAAGAACCCAGAATGCCCGGAGCTTTAAATTAGGGGTTCAAGTCTTTCCCTTAAGAGCCGACAATATAGCTGGGAAAGAGATGCACTAATATACCCACTTGTAAATTCAGAAACTAAGATATGATCAAGTTCAATTGAACATACTTAACAAAGAGTGCTTTCCTCCTGTCAGTCTGAGACAGAAGAGCGTGTGGCACTGATTCCCAACTTTACCCAGTATTAGGGCCCTTTCTTTAAATTTCAAGGACCTTAATGTAACAGTTGTCATATATTTATAGACAGGCAGTCCTCAGGTTATGATTGGATAGGTTCTGTAGGTTCGTCTTAAGTTGAATTTTATGTAAGTTGGAACAGGTACATATTCCTGTTACCTGTTATAGCTTCCATGCATGTGAGTCACACGTCAGTCAGATGTTTTTAACTCTGGGACTTACTGTAATAGCCTCCACTTGCAAGTGTGAGTCCTAAGTAAGCTGGATGTTTGTAACTCAGGGACTGCCTGTATCGGGGTAATAAAGTAGGAAGGCCCCACAGATGCATTTGCCAGCCCCTTGCAATAAACTCTGACTTCCACCAGAGAACCTCAGTACATATATTTTTTGCCACGAGTCTTGAAAGGGGATACCACTTAGACTAGTTTGATGATGTGACTTGTAATAATTCACTTAATTTGTTTACTGCTCTCCCTGAATCCCTGATGGAAGGAGATGTTTACGGGATAAAGAGAATCATAGGCCAGATTCTGCCTCTGTTTTTGGCTCTGTGCTGCTGGCAAATCATTGGCTTCAAGTTGGAACAATGGGCATATTAATAACCCATGCCCTTCTGTCCTTACGTGCCAATCGATTCCAAGCTTCTAGGAGGGTTCACACAGAAGCTGCCTCACCCACCCTGAGTTGCTACCCTCAGACCCTGTCCAGAACTCTCCTCCTTGTGCCCTAACCCTCCTCCTGACTCACTCACCCCAGTGCTACAACTTTGAGGCAGAGACCTATAACCCCTAACTGTGGAGCAACAGACAGGAACTCAGGGCAGCAACTCATGGTAGGATGAAGCAGCTTCTTGGTGAGCAGTTAACAATAATGGATATTAAATGCTCTTTTAGGGAGATTATGGCTGCCCCATGATTGTTTGTTCCTTTTCTTCTATAAATATCCTCCAAGTAAAATAAAAGGGCTCAATCTTCACTATCCAAACCATAGTCATTTGGCCCCCGTGACTACGGAACACTTGAAACGTGGCTAGTCCAAGTTGAGGCACACTGTAAGTATAAAATTCAGACCAGTTCTCAAAGACTCAACATGAAAAATAGTTGTAGAATATGATTTTAGCCCATCTGGGCTGCTATAACAAAGTATCATAACCTGGGTTGTTTATAAATAACAGAAATTTATTTCTCACAGTTCTGCACTCTGGGAAGTCCAAGATCAAGGCCTTGGCAGATTTCATGTCTAGTGAGGGTCCACTTTTGGTTTCATGGATGATGGCTTCTCTCTGTATCTTCACATGGTAGAAGGGGTGAGGAGGTCTCCCTCTGGCCTTTTTTATGAAGGCACTAATCCTGTCCATGAGGGCTCCAGACCTCACCTCCAATATCATCACATTGGGGATAGGATTTCAACATATGACTTTTGGGGGAATACAAACATTCAGACCATAGCAAGTATTTCCATTAACCAATTTTTATTTGATTATATGTTGACATGGTAACACTTGATATATCAGTGTTATATATTATTAAAATTAACATGTCAGCCAGTCACAGTAGCTCGTGCCTATAATCCCAGTGTTTTGAGAGGCCAACACAGGAGAATCACTTGAAACCAGGGGTTCAAGACCAACCTAGGCAGCATAGCAAAACCCCATCTCTACAAAAAGTTTTAAAAATTAACCAGGTGTAGTGGCATGTGCTTATAGTCCTAGCTACTTGGGAGACTGAAGCAGGACTGCTTGAGCCTAGAAGGTCAAGGCTTCAGTGAGATATAATCATACCACTGCACTCTAGCCTGGGCAACAGAGCAAGAGTCTATCTCAAAAAATTAAATCATTAGGCTCAGCACCTGTAGCCCAACAGCTAGGGCACCAGCCATATACATTGGACCTGACAAGTTCAAATCCAGCCCAGGCCTGCCAAATAACAATGACAAATACAACCAAAAAATAGCTGACCTTTGTGGCAGGCACCTGTAGTCCCAGATACTTGGGAGGCTGAGGCAAGAGAATTGCTTAAGCCCAAGAGTTTGAGGTTGCTGTGAGCTGTGATGCCATAGCACTCTACCAAGGGTGACAAAGTGAGATTCTGTTAAAAAAATACACACACACACACACACACACACTCTTTTTGGATCAATCTCATTTATTCTTATGTTTTCAATTCCCACTTGATGACTACTGAAATTGCTTCTTTTTCTGAGCTTCAGATTTGTTGATAACAATAATAATATGACAACAATAACAGCATTGACATTTGTTAGATCCATTATTACGTTCCAGACACTGCACATTATTTCATTTTGCTTTCTTACAACACTATAATGTTATTAATATCCCTGTCTTACAGATGCATGAATGGGCTTTCACCCAAGGGAACAGAACTAGTAAGTTGGTGAAACTAGGAGTTGGACTTAATCTGTCTGACCCCATAGCCCCACTCCACTACCTGTTGGGCTTCTGCACATACCTCAAATAATAAAAACACAGTTTGTCAGTTATTAAGTCCAGAAACCTAGAGGTTGTCTTCCTTTTTCTTTGCCCCTTCACCGTGAGATACCAACTTTGCTTTCTTATCATTCCTTGAAATAGCTCTTGTTCTTCATTCTCCACTGTCATTATCTGAGCCTGGGTATGCTGAGACTGGGGTACACGTGCCTGGGAATTCCTCAGCCCTAAGGGTGGCTATGTTGGGCCTATGCTGGCTGGAATCCTTGGGTTGGTTGCTGCTGGCTGCCACAAGCCCCCTTCTTTGTAATCTAGTACACCATGCAGCAGGAATCATTTTCCACGTGTGATAATGAAAAATATGGTGAAAAGCAAGATCTGGAGTAGACTGCATCCGGCTCTCTGCATTCCCTCTCCTGCCTGCATCCTTCTCCTATACTCCCCTTTGTGAAATCTCTGGGCAGAGGGGCCAGCCCCTCACCACCCACAGGGCCAGGTTCAAATTCCTGGTTGTGGCTGACAAAGCCCTCATGGCTCCACTGTTCTCTCCAGCCTCCACTCTCATGTCTTTGTTGAGTGGAACTAGGTGCTGCAGAAACACCATGTTTCTGTAATCATATTTGTTTCTGTAGCCCCTTCCCCTGTTCTGTACTGTTTCTCACCTTGGCTCCTTTGCTCTAGTTGTCTCCCTCGCCCAATGTGGCTTTTTTTTTTTTTTAGACAGAGTCTCACTATGTTGCTCTAGGTAGAGTGCCCTGGCATCATAGCTCACAGCAACCTCATACTCCTGGGCTTAATCGATTCTCTTGGCTCAACCTCCCAAGTAGTTGGGACCAAATAGTCACCACAATGCCCAGCTATTTTTTGGTTGCAGTTGTCATTGTTGTTTAGCTGGCCCGGCTTAGTTTGAACCCGCCACCCTCTGTGTATGTGGCCGGTGCCCTGCCTACTGTGCTACAGACACCGAGCCAGGCCAATGTGGTTCTGCTGTGGCATCCAGTAGAGCAGGTTCAAGTCCTCACTTTGTCACTTGCTCACGGTGAAAGAGCATTTCGTCTCTTTGAATCACAATTTATATGTCATCTACAAGATGAGTACCTACCTCGGGGCTGTTAATGAAGATGAAATGAAAAAAAAAAAAGCAGACACAGTAAGTGGTTGCTTTCATTACCCATTTTGTTCAACTGCCTTGACTCCCAAGAAGCCTTCCCTAACCCCGCTATTGAAGGACCTGGTGCAGACCTCTGCACCGCACCGCGCAAGGGACAGCTGTGCGATTACGTCTCTGCACTGCCCGGGTGAGGCCCCCCAAGGCTAGGATCCCTTCAGATCCATCTCAGGCCCTCGAGTCCAGCCTGGACCGGTCCACTGCGGCCCATCTAACAAGGACAGAACAGAAGGTAGGGCCAAGTAGGTGGCAACATAGGGGGACATTGACTAGAACAAGTGCCCGAGTTCTAGGACACGAGATCCGCCGGCCGCCCTGCTCTTCCCGCGCTAATGCCAGGATCTTGGAACCTCACTCCCAGCCGCCCGGGGCCCCGCGTCCTAGGGGCGGAGCCAAGGTTACAGGGTGGGCGAACACACACCGAAACCAATCAGGATGCGAGCCTGCCTATTTATGCAAATAAGGGCGCTGCTTGGGCGCCAGTCAGGCAGAGGGTCCAAATCCTGCTGGCCCCTGGGTGTGGCCCACTGGGAAGGGGTTGGGGGGACAGAAGGCTTTAGAATAAAGGGACCGCTCCAGGTCGCGGGGATTGAACTGTGGGGCGGAGGATTGGGCGCTGATAATCACCAGACAGAGGCATCTTGCTAGCGTGTCCCAGGGAAGCTGCAGGGCAGGGAGGGACCATCTCAGTGACAAGGAAACAGGCGGCGGCGGGGGGAGGCTAGGGAAGGAATCACATCATGGGGGTGACAGGAGGGAAAAGGAGGAAGGGAGAGATGGCTCGGGCAGCCACGGGTGAGCAGAGACCCTTGTCCGGTCCAGTGGGCTGGCTTCTGGTGGCCAATATTTCCTCAGAGCTCCAGATGTGCCCAGCACTGCGTCCGTTCTGGGGTCAGCGGTGCGCCAGCACGGGCAAGTACGACAGCCATTGGGTGTGATTCATCCCAAGGAATGTCTCTTCCTTCAAATTTAAACTTCTTCCTGACGACACTTCTAGGTCGTCGCTTATGGGAAACACTGCAGGCCCAAGGTTCAGCCCCTTCTCTGGACCTGGCATTTGGAGCAGGTTTATGACTTGAGGAGAAAAGGGGCCCTAGTGCAACAACCGAAGGCTCCTTCTCTGGCCAGAAACGCCCAAGAGCCATGTCCCTCAAGGCCAAGATCTTGTTCCAATCTTCCAGGCGCCATCCCAGAGGAAGAGGGTGAGAGGCCTCCCGCAAGTCCGTTTTCCTGTTTGGTGTAGTATTTATCCTCACTTTGGCCCTGAGGGCGGCAGTACGCCCTGCAGTATGCTCCAATGCTAAAGCTTTGAAAGCTCTAACTGACTGCCTCCGTTCCTCTGGTTGCCCCAACAGGCCTATGTTTATCCTTTCTTAACAAAGAATACAACACACAGCAGTAAACACGCATGGAAGAGAGTGGAAGGGAGCAAGGTATTTTCATCAACTGGCGCACATCAATTAACCATCTATGACCTTGAAGTTCACATCTGCAAAATGGAAACTCTGCTCTGTAGCAGGAAATTTAGAGATGCTAATGATTAAAACAGTGGTTTCCAGTTTTCTGAGGGAAGGTATTTGGGTGTGAGAAATGATGTTTTAGAGGAGTGGTGAGGAATGTCCTCCCTAGGGAAAGCAGCAACTGTGCCAGCCACCAACAGCACAGCCAGTGCTTGCCTGCAGGGTTGCCTTTGCCCTTGTCTGTTCTGTCTTTCAAATTCTGGGCCAAGAGGCCATCCTGTCACCCTGGGAAGGCAGGCCTGACCAGAAGTGCAGCCAAAAGGCTGGAACCAGAGATTCTTCTCAGCTACAATTACACTGATCTATCTATCCAAGCCCACAAGGTTCTTGCTCGGTACTCTGCAGCATCCTTTGGTTTCTACCTCACACCCTGCCAAGTAGCATTAGACTCCTTTTTGTTTGTTTGTTTGTTTTGGAGACAGCATCCTTCTCTGTCTCTAGACTAGAGTGCAGTGGCATCATGCTATAACTACAACCTCAAACTTCTGGGCTCAAGTGATGGTCCTGCCTCAGGCTCTAATATAGCTGGGACTATAGGCCCAGCCACCACCCCTGGCTAATTTTTCTATTTTTTGTAGAGGTCTTGCTCTTGTTCAGGTTGGTAGCAGACTCCTGACCTCAAACAATTCTCCCGCCTCGGCCTCCCAGATTGCTAGGATTACAGGCTGAGCCACTATGGCTCTTACTCCTATTTTATAGATGAAGAAACAATCAGTAAGGTTACAGAACCAGCTAAGAACACCAGCCGGTAACCCGAGAGAATTCAACCCTAGGCCTCTGTTGGGGCCCAGAGCCAGTGCTCTAAAGTGGAATATGCCCACAGCTTCCCTTCTGGAGAAAATGTCACCACGAGCCTCCAGTTTCCCCTAGGCCTGGGCAGTTCAGTGCCCAGAGCTTGCAGACCCCGGTGTAGGGAAAGTTGCAGGCAAGAATGCGAGGGTCCCTAGCTCCCCTACCTTCGTCCGAGTCTCTGGCACCTGCTGGTTTCTAATCGCCGTTCCCCTTCCCACCCCTCTTCCATCAGCTCTTTCGGAGCGGCGGGGCCCACTCACCCGCAGCGTCTGGGCCGCACCTGCAGCGCTGCCGGAGTCCGGCCTGCATCCGAGGCGGTCCCGGCAGACGGCAGGACCACCGAGCGGGAGGGGGGCGGAGGGAAGCGGCTGCCTCTCCGCTGTGTCCAGAAAATTAGGCAGACCTCTCTGTGGGCCAGGCGGGCTGAGAGGGAAGGGGACGAGCGCGAGGGCGGGCGGGGTCCCCGAGTGCTTCCCCTGCGGTGCCGTGGCGAGCTGTGGCCACGGTGTGGGTGGGGGGGGTGTCACGAGGGCCCGGGTGTCCCTCGGGCCGTGGAGCTTGGGGCAGTGACTGCTGTCGCCCCGCCCGCACTCGGGCTCATTCCCACAGCAGCGCCCTCCGTGGCGAGTCGCGCCTGGAGAACAGCCTTTTTAGCACGAGGGGCAGTTGAAAAAAAGGAATTCTAGGGGCCATATTTCTTTTGTCATTCGAAATGAGCCTTTCCGAGTTCTCTGCGGGCGCGGTCTCCTACAGCTGAGACCACCTGCTTTATCGCGTGGAAGGTCAGAGAGGAGACAGGCGTGCGGCGGTCTCTGTGCCACTCGGGACCTGCTCTCCCGGTAGCCGCCGGCGGCAGCGCAGTTCATCCTGGAAGCAGCCCCATCAGGGTCCTGCTGCCCCTCTCTGTGTTCCGCGGGTAGGGGTCAGGAGACTGGCCTTAGGCGACCGCCAGGGCTGAAAGGCCACTGTCCGTTAGGAGCCAGTGCCCAGGAGCCAGGCCCGGGAGAGCTGCGGGGTGACGCGAACCGGAGCCCGGGGTCCGAGCCCGCGGCCCTGTCTCGGGAGGGCTGGGTGGAAAGGGCAGGCCCGCGTGCGCGCAGGCGGCGTCGGGACCACCCCTCCGAGACCCTCCTCCGGGCAAGGGCCAGGCTCCCGCGGTCCCGGCCAGGACCTGCCCCCCCGCGGCCGGCGGTCCCGACGCTGCCCCCTAGCGGGCCCGGGGCGAGGCTGAGCCGGCGTGGCGGACAGTTTTTCTCCTCCGCTCCAGGCCGGATGCGTTCCTGCAAAGTCCTGAGCAATATTCCTTCACCTGTGTTCCCCGCCGTGCTCACAGCAACCCTCACATTAAAAGCAAAGAGCAAACAAAAAGAAACGACTTTACTGAGATATTATTTACATACACTAAATACCAGAAATTAGCTGCGTGATTTTTTTTCAAATTAATATGAAGGTACAAATGATTAGATTACAACGTTTGCATTCGTTAGCTAAGGTTCCTGTGTAGGTGTGCCCCTTACCAGGAGGTGTGCCATATAATCTTACATCGTGGCCATTAGGTGGGAGCACACCGATCCGGCTCCTTCCTTCCCTCTCCCTCCTCTCCTTCCCCCCCAACTTGAATTAAATTACGTTTTTCTCTTCTGTGGATGTGTATTAATTAATCTACTGGCTTCATATTAGTTTGAGTACATTGAGTACATTGGATACTTGCTTGTCTATTCTTGTGATACTTTACTAAAGAGAAAGTTCTCCAACTCTATCCAGATTAATACAAAGGATGTCATCTCCATCATTTTATGACTGAATAGTATTCCATGGTATACATATATCACAGCTTGTTAATCCACTGCTGGGTTGATGGGCACTTGGGTTGATTCCACATCTTGGTGATTGTAAATTGAGTTGCTATGAACATTCTAGTGCAAATGTCCTAATGGTAAAATGATTTTTTTCTTCTAGGTAGATACCTAGTAATGGAATTGTGGGGTCAAATGGAAGATCAATTTTGAGTTCTTTGAGGCTTCTCCATATTTCTTTCCCAAAAAACCTATTAATTTGCAATCCCACCAAGTTCCATGACTTTTGACAAATGAAATCAGGCTAGCCGTTGCTCCAGTTCAGGAAGCACAATCCTATTCTCCCCAAAGTTTCCTCCCTTTGCAGTTAGCTCTTGGTGACCCCTTTCCTCTGGCTCCAGGCAAATCTCATCTGATTTCCATCAGTAAATTCCACAAGGAATTCTGTCCTCCCCAGAATTTCATATACATAGAAACACACAGTCTGTGATCTTTTGTGCCTGGCTTCTTTTACTTAGCACAATGCTTTTGAGATTCATCCATGTGGTCTTGTGTGATGGTTTTTCTAATTTGATCCTATGGTCTGTCTCTGTAGGGAGGTTATAAACTTCAGCTTTGCCCTGACTGAGCCTGGTGGGACTTGGATGGGCATTTACAGTGTGCTTTTCACTGGGCACTTCTTTATCCTGGCAGGCTACCTAAGTTTCCCACCCTTGACGAGGTGTCCCTCTCACAGCTAACTTACTCATAATGTCAGACAACTTTATGGCTCCTGTCTGGCCAGTGTCCAGTTTATTCCTACTAAGACAGCCACTCATTAGGAGAGCCCTGACCAGGGAACAAATTAGGTTTGGATGTATCAGGGAAGACAGAGCAGGCAACACTACAAAAACAGATAAAACCTTCCCCAAGTACTGGGACTACAGGCATCCCCCACAACACCGGCTAGTTTTTCTTTTTTTTTTTTTTTTTAGTAGATATGGATCTCACTCTTGCTCAGGCTGGTCTCCTTCTCCAAAATGTAAGCAATCCTCCTGCCTCAGCCTCCCATAGTGCTGTGATTACAGTCATGAGCCACTGGGTCTGGCTTGTTCATGCTTTCTATCCTAAGAATCTTTGCCTTTCCTAGGGTGAGGTTATAACATTTTTCTCCTATATTTTCTTCTAGAATTGTATAGTTTTGGCTTTTTGATTAGGCTTATGACACATTCAAACTGATTTTTATGTATGGTTTGAGGTAAGGATCAAGGCTTACTTCCTCCCCGCCATAGACAGCCATTTTTTCAGCACCATTTGTTGAAAAGACTATCATTTTCACTTTGAATTACCTTGACACCTTTGTTAAAAATTAACTGTGGTGCTCTGGGTACTAAAGGGGCACCCAAGTAATCCAGCCAGGTCTGGTCTAGGAAGGCTCCCCAGAGGGTCATCAAAGGAATTCAGGCAGAAGGCATGTTGATAGCTTACCGACTAGGGTGTTTTGTGGATTGCATCATGTAGCCATCATGGGGCATGGGGACATACAGGGCTAGAAGTAGCCAGGGGGCACATTGGGTTTGGGGGCCTTATGTGGCTTGCTAAGGAGCATGTACTGTCCTGGGAGTGATGGGGGTGGGGCATTGAAATGCTATTAGGCAGACAATGACAGATTTATGGTTCAGAACATTTCCGCAAGCTGTAGGGGGAGAATGGGAGGAGGTCAGAGTGGAGGAGGACTGGCCTATGACAGAGATGATGGTGGGAAGATAACTTTGACTTTGGTATCATGTTTAAGAATAACCTTTCCAAAATAAATGCTGTGAAATTCAGTAGGTAGAAGCCACAGGACCTGGTGACTGAAATGAAAATGGCAGAGGACGTTCTGCCTGGGATAGGGGTTCTCTGCCACTTTCAGACTGACCATGCTCTCCCTCTCTGAGAGCTCTGCCACCACCTAGCTGTGTGACCCTGGGTAAGTGGATTCTCTGGGTGCTTCAGCTTCCCCGTCTGTAACTCAACACTGTAATCTCTAGAAAGCAACACAGGTAAATGTCTTGGAGGTAAGGTGTTTGATACAGCCCTGGCGCTGAAAATCCCATGATGTCAGCGGGTGGGCTATTTGCAGATATCCCGGGGAGTCCCCTGCTTGGAGCCCAGCCCAGGGGAAGGGGCATCCTGCCTGCTTTGTCATTCCTCAGCCTGGGTGACAAGCAGCTTCTCCCCACCCACCCACCCACACTGGGTTTCACAGGATGGGAGGAAGCTGCTATGGGTGGCATGGAATGGGAATGTTTGGATCTTGCCATTGATTTAAAGGATATCAATATCCTCAAAGAAAATTTGAATCAAAACATGTTCTATGAATTACACAAATTATACTGATGATTTTGGTTTCTTTTGAGACAGAGTCTTACTCTGTTGCCCTGGGTAGAGTGCCATGACATCATTATAGCTTATAGCACCCTCAAACAGACTCTTGGGCTCAAGCAATCCTCTTGCCTCAGTTTTTTCCTATTGTTAGTAGAGATGGGGTCTTGCCCTTCCTCAGGCTGGTCTGGAATTCTTGAGCTCAAACAAGCTGCCTGCCTTGGCTTCCCAGAGTGCTAGAATTACAGGGATGAGCCATCACTCTCTACCTATACTGAGGAATTTTTAGACAGAGAATTTTCCAAAATGAATTTCACTAAGCCAATAATTACTTGACTGATGTTCTTTATAGCACACAATTTTTCTTTATTTTAATGAACTTATTTTAATACAATATTTATTTATTTATTTCTTATTATTATTTTTGAGACAGAGTGTTACTTTGTTGCCCTTGGTAGAGTGATGTGGCATCGCAGTTCACAGCAACCTCAAACTCTTGGGCTTAAGTGATTCTCTTGCCTCAGCATCCCAAGTAGCTGGGACTACAGGCGTCCCCCACAACGCCAGGCTATTTTTTTTTGTTGTTGTAGTTGTCATTGTTTGGTGGGCCTGGGCTGGGTTTGAACCTGCCAGCTCTGGTGGGCTGGCGCCTTAGCCACTGAGCCACAGGTGCCAAGCCTTTAATACAATTTTTTTAATAGGGGAGGGGAGAGGAAAAGAGGGGCAAAAACCTGCTGCTGAGTATGGTGAACACTGGGTGATGGACACACCTACAGCCAGATTCAAGCATTACAAAAGCGATCCACCGAACCTAAAATATTTGTGCCCCTGGCTCGGCGCCTGTGGCTCAAGCGGCTGAGGCGCCAGCCACATACACCTAAGGTGGCGGGTTCAAATCTCCAGCCCAGGCCTGCCAAACAACAATGATGGCTGCAACCAAAAAATGGCTGGGTGTTGTGGTGGGCGCCTGTGGTCCCAGCTACTTGGGAGGCTGAGACAGGAGACTCGCTTGAGCCCAGGAGTTGGAGGTTGCTGTGAGCTGTGATGCCATGGCACTCTACCCAGGGGGACAGCTTGAGGCTCCATCTAAAAAATATATATATATATTTGTGCCCCCTTAATATTTTGAAATTAAAAAATCATGCATCTAAAAGAAAGGTTACTTTATTGGCCTGACTTAGTGGCTCCACTGACACTTTCTGTTCCTGATGTGGTGTGAAGAGCTGGGACATTCAG
>CAUYTI010140279.1:0-17261 GCA_963575145.1 Galago senegalensis | reverse complement strand
TTGAGACAGAGCCTCAAGCTGTCCCTCTGGGTAGAGTGCCGTGGCATTACAGCTCACAGCAACCTCCAACTCCTGGGCTCAAGCGAGTCTCCTGCCTCCGCCTCCCAAGTAGCTGGGACCACAGGCGCCCGCCACAACGCCCAGCTATTTTTTTTTTTTTGGTTGGAGCCGTCATTGTTGTTTGGCGGGTCCGGGCTGGGGATTCGAACCCGCCACCTTAGGTGTATGTGGCTGGCGCCTTAGCCGGTTGATGGGGTTTCTTTTTTAAGACAGAGTCTAAAGCTGTCACCCTGAGTAGGGTGCCATGGTGTCACAGCTCACAGCAACCTCAAACTCTTGGGCTTAAGTGACTCTCTTGCCTCAGCCTCCTAAGTAGCTAGGACAACAGGCACCCGCTGCAACACCCAGTTACTTTTTATTGTTCTTGCAATTGTCATTGATGTTTTAGCTGGCTGAGGCTGGGTTCAAACCTGCCAGCTTTGGTGTATGTGGCCAGCGCCCGACCCAGTGAGCTACAGGTGCTGCCTGTTTGGGGTTTCTTTTAATCATTAAAATCAAGTCTGTAATAGACATCTTTGAATGAATACTTTTGTGCAAATGGGGACTATTTCTATAGGACAGAATCAAGGGATGAGATTACAGTGAGTGTCCACTGAAAACAAATGGGGGTGTTTGGGTTGAACTATACCTCCCCCCAAAATATACCGAAGTCCTTACCCTGGTGCCTGCTAATGTGACCTCATCTAGAAAGAGGGCCTTTGTGTACGTCATCAAGTTAAGATGGGGTCATAGGGTAGAATGGAGCCTGAATCCAACAGCTGATCTCTCTGTAAAAGGAGGAAGAGGAATTGGGCACGGAGACACAGGGCAAGCTCCCAGGGAAGCAGGCCATGAGATGACAAAGGCAGCCACTGGAATGAAGCCGCCACCAGCCAAGAAACAAAGGACCACAGCCACTGCTGGCAGCCAGGGAGGGGCAAGGAGGGGTCCTTCCTCAAAGCCTCCAGTGGGAGCACGTCCCAATTGGCACCTGAGTCACAACCTGCAGCCTCCAGAACTACAAGAGAATATGCTCCTGTTGTTGCAAGTAACCCAGTTTTATAACCTGTAATGGCAAAAAGCTGACACAGGGAAATGAGCCCTAAGTCCCCAAAGTAAGTACACATATCCCCAGAGTATCTCACCAAGGCTTTGTCAGTCTTGGATTTTTCCAATTTCAGGGGAGGTGCAACAATTTATACATTTTCATCTTTTGGGGCCTTGGTATCTATTTTTGTGTGTGAATTTTAACTTCTGGCCATTTTCACACTGAGTCTCTTTGCATAGTTCTTGACTTGTAGCAGTTCTTTACATGTTAGCTTTTTGGAAATATTTTTTCACTGCTGTCAGTGTTCTCCCAATCTGCCATTTGCTGTCTGATCTTGTTCATTGTGTCTGCCTCACAGAGGTGCTAAGGGAGATGGGTCACTTTCGCTTGAGGTTTCATTTCAAGTCAGAAAGTGGCCAAGAACATAAACACATTTCTTCAGGACAAAAACATTCTACCATCACCATAGCCCTGAAAGAAAAGAAAACCTTTTTGCATTTTTCAAAGGAACTCTGATGATGCTTCCGTAAGTCCTTCCACTGGAATCAGTCAATTAAGAAGAGTTTAAATGTTTATCATATCGAATTTGCTCTTACATTTAGAAAAGATAAACCGACAACTCCAGAGTAGTTTACTAGAGTAGCAGGGTGACTTCTTTAGCTGTTCTATACAAACATTTTAAAGCTGGGTAGTATCCACAGCTTAAGGGACATCAGACTTTTAAATCTCCCAGCTTTCACCAAGCATACCCAGAAGTGGCCTGAAGGACAGATAAACAAAGTTTCACAGCAGGAAATAGTTTGGGACTAAGCAGAAAACTAAACTGGGAGTCCCAGAAACCTGCCCCTGCTCCCCACTCCCTGCAGACCTGCTGTGTGATCTTGGGTGAGTCACCGGACCTCTGCAGCCCAGAGAAACAAACAGGGAGTTATTCAAGCAAGGAACCAAAACACGAAGATGTCAAAGGTTTGCCTGGGTTGGGCTTGGGTAAAAAGTTCCTAAGAACGCCTCGGGAGTGATTTAGAGGTTAGGTTTCATCTCTCCCTTAGGAAAAGAAAGAGCTATAAGCAAACAATTGAAAAGCATCACTGCTGGACCTTAGAGTGGACAGCAACAAGTGATCCCTTGAGCAAGACCAGGAGAAAACAGTGGCCGGCACTCATCACACTGCAGCTTGGCAGTTTCCAAGAGGGCGGGTTCACACTACTCCCTACCTCGCTGTATTATTTAGTAGATCATCTTCTCAACAAAGACATAGCGTTGACCCATAGAGAGCTTACTATAATACTGGCAGCAATGATACGGCTTGCCTCCCACAGGCACAGTCTCACAGCCCTGCACACATCCCTGTCCCCTAACTGAGGGGGTGAGGAATACTAAAATGAGCATTCAAAAGCCCAAGAGAGGAAGGAAAACATTGGGAAATTTGACTGTGTTGGAATTTAAAGAACCCTGTATACGCAAAAAGACACATCAGATAAAACAGCCTTCAAAGTGTGATCAAATGTTGAAACACAGGATTGGGACCTAAAATCTTGAAAGAACTTCTATCAGTCAGTTAAAGGAAAATTAAAAAGATTTTGTTTAAATAAGCAAAGCATACAATAAGTACTTCTCCCGGAAAAAAAAAAAAGAGCAGCAGCTGAAATATTCTACCTTTCAAGTGATCAAGGAAATGTGAATTAAAATGAGTCATCATAGCACACATAGACTGGAAAAAACTTCAACATCAGATAGCTCTGGTGTGTGTGAGGTGGACGTTGTTGCACCTGCTCTATAACAGAGGGTTTGTGCTTAATTATGTACTGTAATTATGCATGTGAATGTAAGAAGAAATGTGTGAGAACATTCACTTCGGCATTCTTTACCATTCAACCCTGTTGATGTTTACACATCCATCAACAGAGACAGATCCTGAAATTGTGTAACACTAGGTACGCACCTGTGTACAATGTTTCACATTGTGTGAAAGAAAACAAACTGCAGGAGTCACACAGTATAACAGTACTATAATTTATGTTGTTTACGGTCACATAAATATGCAGTAAAAGTTAAAACACACATGGAAAACATATACAACCAATTTCTTACAGTGATCCCTTGGGGGCCAAGGAGAACTAAGACAGGGAGCTGTATTGTGAAGTTGCTTTTTCCTGAAATCAGGTGGATATAAACTAGTCTTCAATGTACTATTCTATATCTTTTTCTAAGTCTAGGATTCTTCATTTAAAATGCTAACAGGCCCACGTTAAAAACACCTGGAAAGATAAACACTAATACCTTAATAGGATTCTTTTCTTTTATCCAGAACCTTTACACAATTAAGTAACTCCTTGAATTTCTTAGGAGTTAAAGATACCTAAAATTTTCTAGTTTTGTAACCCAGGAGCTCTCTTCTGACTCAGCTGGGCTCCTATTAAAGTTGTGTCTTGGCTATCACAATTTCCGGCACAAATCAGGAACCACTTGCAGGATGCCCTCACTGGCCAGCAACCAAGCCAGCAAGACACCTGCTTCTAAGGCTTCTTTCCAGAGACACCAGTACCACCTTCCCCTTTATTGGTGCTGTGAGCTGTATCCCACCTAGGCTTCTAGAAATGTTAATGTGAGGTGGGAAAATGCAGAGAGTGCTGGTGGCGGATGCTAAGCTTCTCTCCCAGGGCAGCTTGCCTATTATAATTCCACCCTCGGTCGGCTTTCTCAAGAAGTGTGAAGTGCCTCCCAGAAACAGGACAACTTGCTTTCTGAAGCTTTGGGGGGCTTGGTGCTTAAAGTTAGTTGTGGAAGTCTTAAAACTTATATGCCATTTCCTTAAGTAGATGAATCACATATGAGGATGTCAGGGAGAAAAAGCAAGTTCAAATTCAGGAAGTTTCTTTTCCATTTCTTTATTCATACAATTCAAATCCAGGCCTGATAGTCCTTTACAAAGACAAACTTGCTTTAGTCTTTCTTCTACGAAGCCATAAACAAAACAAGCAGTGTTTTACACTTCTGAACCTGCAATAAGATTTTTTTAATAGACTGTTTATAAATAAATCAATAAAAGAGTCTCACTCTGTCACCCTGGGAAGAGTGCCATGGTACCACAGCTCACAGCAACCTCAAACTCCTGGGCTTGAGCGATCCTCTTGCCTCAGCTTCCCAAGTAGGTGAGACTATAGCTCCTGCCACAATGCCCAGCTATATTTTTTTCTATTTTTCTATTTTTAGTAGAGACCAGTCTCATTGTTGTTCAGGCTGGCCTGACTTCCTGATCTCAAGCAATCCACCCACCTCTGCCTCTACAGTAAGATTTTAAAAGCCACCAAGAAGCCTTTCAGAAGTTCAAGTCTGGGTCAATGTGTAATTTATTGTATTTACTAGTTAGGATGCTTTCAGCTACGAGTAATCAGAAACCTAACTCAATCTGCCTTCACCCTTTAACTTTGAAATGCTCAGAAACAAAATGTGCCAATTTAGGTGTGCAGTGATCACGACTATTATGGTACATGGCACTACTTAATGCTCTTTGATTGCTTACTAATCAAAATAATTCTCCCCATGTTGATTTCAGTTTCCATTACTTATACAAATTATTTCAGTCACAACTGAAAAATATTGAGAATGAAGCACATGATGCTTACAGACTCAGGTCTGATAACAAAACAGTAATGCGTTAAATTTTTGCTCGCAAAATGAACACCTATAGGCATCCTTCAAACCAAATGAACATATTGTACTGGACACCTTTGTTCACACCCAAATGAACATCTTGTTTGAACTCCTACGGTGTTGTTCACCATCAAAAAGTTAAGCAATAAAGAAATGGAATAGCTCCCATTGGGGAAGCCCAGAGGCAGGGAGGGACTGTAGCCTCAGTTACACAGCTGGTGGGACTTTCCTTTCCTCTAGAATTCTATGTCACCCTGGGTAGAGTGCTGTGGCATCACAGCTCACAGCAACCTCAAACTCTAGGACTTAAGCAAATCTCTTGCCTCAGCCTCCCAAGTAGCTGAGACTACAGGCACCAGCCACAATGCTCAGCTATTTTTGTTGTTGTTGTTGTTGTTGTTGTTGTCATTGTTGTTTGGCAGGCCTGGGCTGGGTTCGAACCCGCCAGCTCTGGTGTATGTGGCTGGTGCCCTAGCCACTGCACTACAGGCGCTGAACCAGCTATGTCATTCTTGATCTCTTTATCCTCAGGCTGATAGCAAGGCTGCTGCCCAATTCCTCAGCCTCACAGATGAGCCTGGCAATGTTTCATTTCCTCTTGTGGCTTGCTTAGGAAGAGGAAGAGCCGCAAGTCCCCGGAAACCTGTCAAGGTCTTGGCTGAACCACTTGCTCATCCTGCACCAGCACTGGGCCCCACAGGAGAGCATCTGTCAAGATCATGGCTTCTGATGGTCACAGACCAGGCAAGGCCAGTCCTAGGGCTGAGGCTGCTCCTCCACACCAAGTAGAATGTCACAAAAGCCAGGAGGGGTGGCTAAATGGACAACCACAATATTCATTCCACATCACAGACGTTCAGGATGGAACCGGATCTCTCAGACCTCATGGTCCTTGAGAAGGCTACTAACACATACGAGATCACTTGGAGTTTAGGTATAAAGTTAAATCTATCTTCTCTATGGATCAGGGTTTCTTCCTCCCTCAAATATCCCAAGAACAGACATGTATTTAGCAGCTCATTGTCACCAAAATCAAAGTAGCAACAAAAGATAGGAGAAAAATCTCCAGGAGAGGCAACAAGACCTCCCTTCTGGCACTTAGAAAACTTCTGCCTCACCTCCATCACCCAGGCATGGCCCTGGAAGTAAGTTCAAGCCCAGGCTCCAGCAATGTCCTATCTCCACTGGGTAGAAATGTGCCTTCCACAGGGCACAGGTGCCCCCATGGGGTTAAGGAAGCCCCAGCCTAGGTCCCTAAGTGGTGGCGGCTGAGGAGCCACAGCAGAACACACCAACCCTCAAAGGTGCTCAGCTGACCAGGGCAGCCAAGTCCTCTGGCCTTCTGCAGATTTGCTATTTTTCCAGGGAATAAAGTGAAAGGTCAGTTTATTGTTTTCACTGACAACAGATAAGAAAGGAGAAGAGCTTTTTGGATGGGCACATTTAAACCCCAAACTTATTACTCCCAGAATCTCAAGACAAATAAATACAGTAAAAGCATTACACACTTTAAAGAAAGTAAATGCCTATAAAGAATCTTTAAAAAGAAAAGAAGAAGAAGAAGAAGATAGAGCCTCTGGTCTAAGAGTTTTACTGTGGGAAAATATTCCAAGCAAAATTAACAATATACAGAAGTTGTCTCAGCCATGGAAAAGGTGTCATAAGGGTGAAATAACACCAAAGCAAACGAAGCACATATAGGAATGGCTGCAGAAGTTAGCATAAATACCCGCGAAGAATATTATGTGGCTATTATAAAAATGGCCGTGAGAATTATAAAGCAACATGGAACATTTACATGGAATAATGTGTTCACTATAGTGACTCACTGTGTAGCAAAGCAAAAAAACATGTTCATGAAAAAGACAAGAAATTCAAAACTGATAGCAACAGTGATATTAGAAAACCCAGTTTCTAGGGGCTCTTCCCTCCCATCAATATAGTTATCCCCTAGTTATAGGATTCTAGGCCCCTTTACATCCTAAAATCCATGAATGCTCAAGTCTGTGATATAAAATGGCATTATATTTGCATATAACCCATGCACGTCCCTGTATGCTAATCATCTTTCCATTACTTATAATATCTAACACTTTGGAAATGCTATGTAAATAGTTATTGTGCTGTATTGTACAGGGAACAGTGACAAGGAAAATAGGTCTGTGCTTGTTCAGTACAGATGCAATTTTTTCCCAAATATTTTCAATCTCTGGTTGGTTGAATCCATGGGTACAGAACCTGCAGATGTGGAGGACCAGCTGTGCTTACTACATACATGGTGTTCTTCCAAGCACTTGACATGGGCAGCCATTTCCTCCTTCCTACAGCCTCCTGAGATAGTTTCTATCATCTTCATTTGATAAATGAAAAAACTTCTGTCATTTAAACTTCCTACAAAATGATTGACCATGCCCTCCTGAAGTAGAGGTGGGGGTCGGGGTGCTAGAGGCAAAGCTTCCTCCCTGCCACTGCCTTCACCTCTAGGAGGGGATCCTGACACCAAGGACAGAGCAGGGTATGTCATGCTTACCAGGGCAGACCCTCACAGAGCAGGCGGAACGTTCCCTGTGCCTTCTGATTCCCACACTGACAGGTGACACATGAATCTTGGTTGCTGGGGACCGGGAGTTGGCACTCCAGGAAACTCTGGACTCTGGCAGGGTCCAGGAGGGGCAGGAGGGCAGAGGAGAGTGGGGCAGGGAGTGGAAGCTGGCTGTGCTCTCAGCACTGGGGAGGTGGAGTCTCTCTTCCCATCTGGGCCTCTTCTCACCATCAGGATGTTAGGACCTGGGACTTGAGGGCCAAGATCCAGTCCTGCTGGGGGAGAAGAGGAGGCAGCAAACCCCAGTGCCCACCTGCTCAGAGAGGCAGCATGTGAGCTGAGGGACGTTAAGTGTAAGAATTAGTTTCCATCTAATTCTTGTTCTCTCCCACTTTTATATGAGAACTATTTCCCTTTCTTTTCCATGTGAAGAAAAACAGTGTGAACACAGTGATGTGTGGCAAGGGACGCTGTGTGCCGAGGAGACGGCAGGAGTGGTGGGGACACCAGCAAAGCAGACAGGCCGGCTCTCTGCTGCTAGAGCATCTGTCTTTAAAGAGCCACTAGACAGCAACATATGGGGAAACTTCAATACTTGCAAACATCAGTAAGTCGTTCAAACACACAAATGAGTATTATTTTTAAAACTGTACATGGCCAGACTCAGCTCCAGGTACCAGCCTAAGGTTTAGAACTGGCCTTCTGCTGGAAGAGCCAGAGGAGACCTTGTTATCTCAGGGGACCCAGGCTGAGTGGGTAGGGGGAGCCACCCAGGACAGGGTCAAAACCTACCCCAAGGAAGGCACATATGTGACGCCAAGTCTCTGTCCCAGGGCTGCAGACCCAGCCTGCCCAGCCACCAGAAACAACAAGGTCTCTGTTACAGAAGTGCAAACACGACAGAGAGTGACACTCTAAGTTAAGGTTGGGCTGAGAAAGATGGTCCAGGAGTAATCCTTACCTTAAGTTCTATCAAGACTAAAAGAAAACAGGAACAACAAATACGGATCAGTTGTGAGGGTAGCAGGACTCAAGGTAACTCGTTTTTCATTTCTCATTTTATCATTTATAATGAACAATGACTCTCCCCAATTCTAACACCTCAGGAAAGTACCAAAAACCTATCAAGTGAATTTGGTATAAACAAGAGGGTAATTCAGTTGCAGGTCACCCACAAAGCTAAGGAAAGGCATTGGTTTCCACTTCTTTATCTCTAAAGAAGGGGGTTCCCTACTTGTGGGCTGGGGAGACAGCAGACTTTGAATGCAACTACCAGGGCACCGAGAGAAAAGCAGGGCCACACCGTCCTGAATTCCACAAAGAACAGAGGCTGGAGCTCAACCACAGCTGCTGAAAATCCCTCCATTCTTAAGGGCATCCCTGAGTCAGGGTTTTAAAGTAGTGACCGTATACTTTTCATAGTTTCCTCCAGTGTCAGCACAGCAGTGTCCTTCAACATGCTCATGGGTATCTCAGAGCACACCCCAAGCCCAGCATTGGCCCAGGCAGCCCGTGGCTCTCACACCCTGCCTGGGCTGCACAGGCGCTGGGGTGTGGACCTGCCTCTACTATCTGAGCAAGGAGAGGCCACATCCCATAAGCAATGAATGGGTAAAGCAAATACCATATGCAAAGTTCAGTGTCACTATCAAAACGCTCACCAAGAGCTAGCTCAGCCCATATGAGAAGACACTTAACTGTCACATGGAATTCCCATTCATATAAATGATTGCAATTAATAAATATTGTTCTACAGCCAAACTAAGATTCCAAAGGTCAGCTTGAGGAAAGCATGAGAGTAAAACCTGGGAAGAAATAAAATACTCCAGGCCCCCCAGAAGCAGCAGGGAGCCCCAGGATGCTCAGCTGCACCAGGGGGACACATAACTTTCCTCCCCCTCCAAGTCACTCACAGCCAACACCCCAACATAGAAAGATTTACCCAAGAAACCTCTCCAGCCTAGGTCTGCCTTACCCTCCTGCACTTGTGGTGAAGGGAAGGAAGCAGTTTGGTTTCAACAACCTTGACACCCTCCCCTCTGGGATCCTGATACTCAGCTCCCAAAGGGTTGGGAATGAGGCTGCCCTGCCTCAGGCTACAGCCAGCTCAGAGCCCCGGCTCTGCCTCCTCTGACAACCAACTGCCCAGACTCCCAAACTGCCTCCATCACCCCTTAATGCACGGACAAAGGATGCAGCCATGCACTCTCTCCCCACCACCTGCCCGGAGTGGTAAGTTCTGCTTTGTAGACGGGGCCAGGGCAGCCAGCATTGGGCTGAGGGCTGGGAAAGGAGCAGAGACTAGGCCAAGGAGGAGGAAGAGGCGGTGACGTTCATCACAGCCTCAGGAGTTCTGGAAAAGGGCCACTCTGCATTCCCAGGACCCTGTGCACCCTGTGTCTCTCCTTTCCCTGGAAGGGGCGGCAGGCACCACGGCTCCAACTGGAATCCAAGACCTGATCCAAAAGCAGACTCTGCCTGGTACATCATGGGCCCCAGGGTGAGGTCCTCATCCCCTAATTTGTAAGGGATCATCCATTTGGTCAGTAACAAATGCTTACTACGTTCCTGCCACATACCAGGCACTATGTCAGGTGCTGGAGGCATAGCACTAAATAAATCAAAAATACTTTGGGGGTGTGGAAGTGCTAATGGCTGGGGATGGAGGAGGTGGGGGACAGAGTAGCCAACAGTGTCCACCCCACACCAAAGTCCCAAGGACTGAAGTGGGTTGTTCTGTGTAAAGTTCAAGGCCCAGGACCCGGCAGATGGTAAGGACTGACACACGTACCGTAGTGGCCGTCAGCAGGTTGTTTGCCAAAATGCGAGAAGGGCTGCCTCAGTGGCCCTGAGGACAGAGGAGTCACTCAATGTTACGTGTCTGGCTCTGGCTATGATCAGAGTTATGAGAGAAACTCAGAACCCTTGAAGGGAGAAGATTCCCACCCACCAACTGAAGATGAGCAGAGCAAGATGACGTAAAAGGTCCCAGGATAAGTCCCTGTGACATTAACAGAGCAGAGATCTCATCACTGAGGGCTTGTGTGAACATGCCCAGCAGTGGAAACTGCCTTTCTCCAGGAAGGCTGCGAGCCTCGTCCCAGACAGAGTCCCCTGTGCCACACAGGGCACATCCTGGCCTCCCCACCTCACACACACGGCCCTCAGGAGTGTAGGGGCTGCCCCCTTCAGCCGAAACAGCTGCCAGAGCCATTCACAGACGCGCTGCCTCACACCAACGCAGCCCAGGGCTTGCTAGCAGCCAGGCTATGAATGACAGGAAGGCCTCTGCCTGGTGACAGGGACCAGCAGGACACCCAGCTCCCAGCAATTCAGACAGATGCCCTGGGCAACAAGTCTTGAACAGTGACTTTCAGTTGAAAATAAACACAAGGAGGGATGAGGTTCGGAGTCAGCAGATGCGAATCCTGGGGAGCTGAAGCTGCTGGGCCAACAGCGGGGAGCCAGAGCCGAGGAAAACAAACCAACCTGGGCAGCGGGCAGCGCCTTCTGCAGCTCTCCCGGGATGCTGGGCCCCGGGACCCGGACCAGCGCTGACTTCTGCCCCGGTATCCTTACTTCTTTCAGTTTCCCGTTCCCAGGCAGACTTCCTCTCATGCCTTGCACTGTACCTTCTAGAAAGTCAGACTCCATGTTGTGTTCCGTGTAGCCCACGGCATTTAATGTTCTCGGTAAACAACGACCACCCACCTCCAACAGCACAAAGTAAAAACACATTGGAGAAAGTAACTAGAAGTAAATATTATAGTTGCTAAAATATTACTCCCGTCCAAGTGTTAAATATGTATGCCGCAGCCACTTTCAAATAGGCTGATCATGTTTTTAACCTAGCGATAAGGTCAAAAAGTCATTTCCTTAGCCTGTTTTTATCTATTCCATTCAACACACTTTCTAAAGTAAAGAATGCTTATTTTAGATACTGGTAAATTGTTAATGTCCAACATCAAAACAACTTCCAAAGCAAAAGGCACGATTTGGTTTTTACCTAGACTGACTGTACCATCAACATAAAGTCAATATGTGTTATATAATTTCACCCATCTTTCCCACAGGGCTCTGTAGGGTCCTTTTAAACCGAGCTTTAGCTTTCACTTTTTAAGTTTAGAAGAAAGTTAGGGTTACTCACTCAGTCTTACAGCTATTTTAGAAACCAAAGTAAAAATGTCAATGACAGGATAACCATATGGTTGTTATAAATTGGGACAATGTTTCCATTTGAACAGTGTTGGGTCAACAGTTAATTAAAGAGCAACAGACCTGACATAGGCAGGCTTAAGATCAAACCGCCCTAATGGGTTGCTCCTGAAGGCTAAGGAGAATTCACAGTGCTGTTTTCAAGATCCAGAAAGTAGCTTACATTGAGTCACTCCATTTTTAACAAACTTGCCCTTGAAAAAATGAAAGAATGATATACAGGATGATCAACCAGTTTAACTTGTAAGGGGAGAGACTGGAAGTGGCATGAAGATCACTATATTGTTATTGCACCTAGCCGAGACCCCGGCCCCCACCAGCACACCCCTGTGCAGCCCCTTAAGAACTGTAGACTAACAGAAAGGTGTTAGACGACTAAAAGAAGCAGAATGATACTGTATCTATAAAGACACACTACACCTGTAACTACAAAAATATGTGAAGAAAGACTGGAAGCAAATACATAAAAATGTAACAAATGGGGGTGGCACCTGTGGCTCAAGGAGTAGGGCGGAGGCCCCATATACTGGAGGTGGTGGGTTCAAGCCCAGTGCTGGCCAAAACTGCAAAAAAAAAAAAAAAAAAAAAAAAAAGTAACAAATGGGGCAGCACCAGTAGCTCAGTGGGTAGGGCACCAGCCACATACACCCAAGCTGTTGAGTTCGAACCCAGCCTGGGCCAGCTAAACAGTAATGACCACTGCACCAAAAAGTAGGTGGGTGCTGTGGATGGTATATGTAGGTAGTCCCAGCGACTTGGGAGGCTGAGGCAAAAGAATCACTTAAGCCCAAGAGTTTGAGGTTGCTATGAGCTATGACACCATGACACTCTACCGGAGGCAAGAAAGTGAGACTCTGTATCTAACAAACTAAAAAAAAAGTAACAAATGGAGTAACTGAATTAGGCATGGCTTCCTGTTCCCAGCGCCCAAACTCTGTTAATATATATTATTAATATTTCAGGGATGATTTTGTCCTAAAGCACTATGGAAGGAACACTGGTTGGCCCCATCTTGGGGACAGTGTTGAGAATGTCAATGTTGAGACTGCCCTAGGATCCAGTCCTGGCAGTGCCCAACGCTAGTCACCACATCTGTCATGGAGAACCATGTCTTCCTATGCTGTATGTGACCTCACCATCTGCTCCTCACCACACAGAGCACCTGCAGCTACACCCTGACACCCTCAAACTGCAGCACAGCCAAATCCCAATCTTAGTGACAATGGCTAACAAGATACACTTAACTCTTTTAAAAAATTACACAGCACTTGTAGTTTGGTACCCAAATTGAGAGGTAAAGTAAGCTCTCAAGGCAGGCTCATGCTTACAATCCTAGCACTTTGGGAGGCTGAGGCGGGAGGACAGCAGAGGCCAGAGGTTTGAGACCAGCCTGAGCAACATGGGCAGACCCCATTCTTTATAAAAACTGGAAGTGTGGTGGTATGTGCCTGTAGTCCTGCCTATACATGAGGCTGAAGCTGGAGGATTGTCGGAGCCCAGGGGTTTGAGGTTGCAGTGAGCTGTGATGATGCTCCAGCCTGTAGCCTGGGCAACAGAGTGAGTGTTTTTTTATTTTTATTTTTTATTTTTTTGGTCTAAAAAAACAACAAAAAAGAAAACTAAAGTAGAAATTCATACTGATGCTGACTTTGGGTCCTTTTGCTTTCTGACATTCTGCTCCAGCACTTTTTGCTTCATACTCAACTCCGCAAGGTACAGGCCAAAGGGCACCTATGACTGTTGAGTATTCTCCTAAAGCTCTTGCAAGTCCCGCAACATCTGGGAGGCAGGCCAGTCATCATCTCCACCACCACAGGGCCTGTGGGTACAACCCACGGCAATGCCTGCCACCCCCTCACAGAACTGGGGCCCCACAAGGCCGGCCGTATCTGGCCCTTGCCTGCAGCCTGACTGAATGCAGTAAAGATGCTGTCCCCTTCTGGGACTTTATTTGGGTCTTTGGATGTTTAGATGAATCAGTTTCTCCATGTCATAGGAAGAAGCTAAATACATAATTACAGATTAAGAGAAAGACTTGCCTATCTCTTGAGTATATCTCATGTAATTTTCATTCCTTGCTTGTATTGTACCTTTGAAGTTATACATAGCACAAAATAAACAAGTAAATAAATAAAATTACAGGTACGTAAATAAGACCCCATGCCCCATTCTGCAAGCACACTATTTGAATAGTAAGAAGCAAGAACAGAAGGACAAAGCTTTTCACCCTTTACAAGTGAAAATGCCAAAGCCACAAGCTTGCAAAAGACCCTGTGAGCACACAGGTGGGGAATCCAATGCCCCTAGGAATGGAATGCAACAAGCAGCAGCAAATTGCTGATAAGTGCAACGTGTACAGACATCAAATTCATTTTACCCTGTGAAAGACGCCAAATTCTAAAGGCTGCACAACTTATGATTTCATTTTACATAACATTCTGGAAAGGGCAAAACCCTCAGGACAAATCCATCAGTGGAGGTCAAGGCCTGGGGAGGGAGAGGAGATTAACCACAAAGGGGGGTCTGTGGGTGAGGGGAACACTCTACAGCCTGCCCGACGCTGGTTTCCCATGTGACCACGTGCAAACACACAACACTGAACGCTGAAACGGGACCGTTACCATACGTGAACTAAGCCACAGTAAACCTGACTTTATGTTGTTTTTAAAAAAGTCCATGCAACATAAAAAGCGAAATTCCAGTTTCAGTGCATACTCCAGCAAGTCCTCAGGGCTGGCCGTCCCATGTGCCCTTGCTAACTAACAGTCCCCACCCCACTCTTAGCAAAGGAACAATTATGCTGGGCCTCAGTGAACCAAGACTAAAGTCCAACAAGTATCTACCCTTTAAGAAAATATATGCAAGTTTGAAAAACGGTGCTGATGTTCATCAACGCTACTCCCTGTAACCACTGACACATCTGAAAGTCTTCATCACAATGATTAACACTTGCTAAATTTTAAAGGTAAAGCATAGATGCAAACTCTGATCATCTACATCAGTGATTCTCCACCTTCCTAGTGCCCTGACCCTTTAATACAGTTCCTCATGGTGTGGTGACCCCTAACCATAAAATTATTTTCGTTGCTACTGGTTGGGAGTCACCACACCATGAGGAACTGTATTAAAGGGTCAGGGCATTAGGAAGGTTGAGAACCACTGATCCTCTGATTGTAGCTGCTGTCCTGATTTTGTGTAAGGAAACCCCAATTAAACTTCATAATTCTATAATCCATTCCCCTGGCTCCTTCCTACCAGCCCCTGCAATCTCCAGTCTTGAATTCCAGAGATTAGATGACGTGACGCCTCCGTGTGGCGGCTAATGGACCTTAATGCTCTTTCAGAGTCACAGCTTAAGACAGGCTTTTCAGAATAAACTTATTTTTCCATCACAGTAGATTTTCTTGCCAAGCAAGATTTGATTTCAAAATTGTACAAAGTTCCAGAAATTCAGGTTTCCTTCTTGCACGCTCCCACATTTCAGCAGAGTGTTAGGAAACTTTCTGACCCATGTTCCCACCCTCTGGGGTTTGGGTAAAAGACAAGCCATGAGGGATAATTATACTACACTGCCAGCGCTCTGGCCGTCTGGGGCTCAGCAGATCCCATGGGATTGTTATAAGTAAATTGTGGCAGCAGCCTGGGGGGGGGGGACGTGCCCACAAGCTGGGCATTCTGCTTTTGAACAATTCCCTAAAGTAACAATAATTTTCTTTTTATAAGAAAACGGTAACATGGGTGGAACCAGAAGTCACTGCATTAAGTGAAATAAATCAAGCACTGAAAGACTAAGGTCACACGTTGTCACTCAGATATGGGAACCCAAAATGTGGTCATTGCGGAGGCAGAGAGTGGAAAGGTGGTTACCAGAGGCCAGGAAGGGAAGGGGGTTAATGGGTACAGAAATATAGTTAGAAGGAATCAATTCCAGGATTTGGTAGTAGAGTAAGGAAATTATAGTTAACAATAATTTTCTGTACATTTCATAATAGCTAGGAGAGAAGAATTATGATGTTCCCAACATGATAAAAGATAAATGTCTGAGGTAACTAATATCTCAATTACCCTGATATGATCATTACACAACGTGTATGTGTATCTAAATACATACGGTGGGCCAGGCACGGTGGCTCACACCTATAATCCCAACGCTTAGGAGGTCAAGGCAGGGATTGTCTGACCTCACAGGTTCGAGACCAGCCTGAGCCAGATCGAGACCTCATCGCTAAAAATAGCTGGGCCTTGTGGCGAGCGCCTGTAGTCCCAGCTACTTGGGAGGCTGAAGCACGAGAATCACTTAAGCCCAAGAGTTTGAGGTTGCTGTGAGCTGTGATATCACATCACTCACCACAGCACTCTACTGAGGGTGACAGAGTAAAACTCTGTCTCAAAAAAAAAAAAAAATACACATAGATCCCTATGTCTCAAAAGAAAAAATACACATTGATCCCCAAAATATACAGAATTAGGATATATCAATAATTTTTAATTTTTTCAGACAGTCTTATTCTGTCTCCCTAAGTAGAGTCCTGTGGTGACACAGCTCACAGCAACCTCAAACTCTTAGGCTCATCGACCTCCCAAGTATCTGGGACTACAGGCGCTCACCAAAATACCCGTAATTTCCTTACTGTACTAGTTAATTTTTTCACTTTTAGTAGAGATGGAGTCAGACTGTTGCTCAGGCTGCTCTTGTACTCCTGAGCTCAATCTACCCATCTCAGCCTCCCAAAGTGCTAGGATTACAGGTCTGAGCCACTGTGCCTGTTTAATAAATTTTTTTTTAAGCAAATTGCCTCCAAGTACCCTAGATTAGTTTTTAGAGAGTAAGGATTTTCCCTGTGTACATCAGAAAAAGGAGCCATATAAGCTGACAAGAGCAGCAATCTCACAGCCAGCAAGAAGCCACAGGCTCTGGAAGGTGTGGGTTGGGCCAGGGCAGCAGTAGTTGCCTGACATATACTCAGCTTTAATGGCACTCTTAGATAGAAGGTTCTCTCAGGTGTGACAACATCAAATGATGACCATCACTACTTTTTAAGTCACAGAATTAAATCTGTTGTGATACAGTCCTGAACAAATCATCCAGCAAGAAATACTGTAACTTTGAAATAAAAACCATGATGCAAAATTCTATTTACAATATAATCTCAAGTATATTAGAAAGAGAAAAAAGATACATGGAAAGAAATACAAATATACAGAAATATTAAAGTTTTAGACTAGATCAAGGCAGGATTTTCCTAAGATTTCTTTACAACATAGAAACGTTTAATTCTTTAAGACGTATTTTTTACATTCTCGTTTGTTAGAAACACTAATGTCATTAACAGCCACAGTACAGCATGAGGGACCATACTGCTTTATTTGGTGGCTTTATTTACTAGTTTGCTATAAGATGAGACACTACTATGCATTAGCTATAACATTTGCAGAATAAAATTTGCTCATCATATAAATGTGTAAAATCAGAGAAACTGAAAATCAGACAACTGACAAAAATGAAATCTTGATTTTTTTTCTCCTTACCCATCTTTCTGATTTGTTTCACTCGCCTACTAAACACCTCCCTTAGAGGATTCTAATCAGGAAACAGATTGAAATCCAAACTACATTTCTTTCTTTTTTTTTTTTTTTTTTTGGAGACAGAGCCTCAAGCTGTCCCCCTGGGTAGAGTGCTGTGGCATTACAGCTCACAGCAACCTCCAACTCCTGGGCTCAAGCGAGTCTCCTGCCTCCGCCTCCCAAGTAGCTGGGACCACA
>CAUYTI010140278.1:0-21116 GCA_963575145.1 Galago senegalensis | reverse complement strand
TTCATTAGGCTTAGAGGGTATATGCTTTCTAGAACTTGTTTTTGTTAATATGTACTTTGATGTAAAAGAACATATTTTGTATGCAAAACATAAAACTTGCATTATGGTTGTAAAATACACCATATTGTTTGGTGATTCTAGAAAGCGGTTGAATCCTTAAATACTTTTATCTAGTAGGTAGCTCATATTGTGATGAAGCTCTACTTTTGTAACATATGAATAAAATATTAACACTTAAAAATATTCTCTGTGGCAGAATCTATGAATAAGCTGAACATGTGCATACCTAGTGGTTCTATCGTTGAGTACATACCTCAAAGAACTGTGTTAACATGCTCACCAAAAGGCATACAAAAGAACAGTTATAATGGAAACTATCAAAATGTACAGAGAGTAGATTATGTAAATGAACTGAGGGATATGGATATAATAGATATCAATGTTATAAGAATAAACAAATTTTTCTTATAAGCAACAACATGAATGAATTCTCACTATTTTTGAGTGAAAGAAGTTAGATACAAATGAATATACAGTGTATGATTTCATTTATATAAAGTTCAAAACTGGCAAAACTACTCCATACAAAACTACTCCATACTCATACTCCATACTGAGTCAGAGCAGTGCTGCCCTAGGGAAAGAAGTCACTGGAAGGCAGCATGAGGGGACTCCTGAACAACTATCATTGTACAAAAGGTAAAATCTATTTCTTGATGTACATGTTGGTCCAGCTAATGTGCTCATCTTGTTAACAATTATCTAACTGTACTTTTGTGATTTATTTTCTAAGGGAGACAGAAATATCAGGTGCAACCCACTGTTACAGAACAACAGAAGACAGAAAATATTTTAATTCAACTTTAACATATAAATAAGCAAACACATATTCAAATCTAACAAAGCCATGTTTGGAGGCATGTTAGAATGACCAATCTAAAGGGCAGATGGTCTGAATGAGAAACAAGCAGAGGGGACCTGAGGCAATGGGCAGAAAGAAAATCACCCTTGCAAAGATAACCTTCCATTTCCAGTGGGGAAATTATGAAAACAAGTCTGGGATAGAGAATACAGGTGCATTGGCTGCTGTGGAATCTGAAAAAGGGAGGTTGACTGTGGAGAGAATCAGAGGTGATAGTTTCAGGAAAGGGTTTATCTAGGGAGGCAAGTGTTGACTTAAATGGTGGTGGCTCCTTAAAGAAACATGGTAGTAAAGGGGAAAAGAAGCAAGTGATGAAAATTAAATTACATTCAGGAACAAAAGAGAATCATGAAATCAGAAGACCTATCAACTTCCTCTACCCCAGAGATTCCTATACTAATGAAACTGCTCTACACTGTACTAACAGTAGAAGGTGACCTTGAACTAAGAAACCTAGTAAGCCACAAAATTTCATATTACAGTTTTGACTGCTTTAGGAAAGCATATCATATTTAAACTACATAAAATTATGTTGAAACATATAAATACTGTTTTGAATAGACTCTTACACCATATGAAAATGAACTCAAAAATGGATCATAGCCCTAAACACAATAGTGAAAAGTACAAAAACTCAATAAGAAAAAAAAGGACAAAATCTGACTGCCTTCAGATTTGGCAAAGATTTCTTAACTAATAAAAAGCATGAAGTGTAAAAGAAAGAATCAGTAGAATCTGTAAGTTTGACTATGTCAAAATTAAAACCTTTTCCTTTTAAAAAGATATTATTACGAAAAAAGGTAATCCACAGAATAGAAAAATATTTCCAACTATCTAACAAAGAACTTTTAACTTTAGTATATAAGGAACACTTATAATTCGGTAATGAGAGAGAAAATGACCTAATGAAAAATGGTCAAAACATTTCAACAGACGTTTCATCAAAGAAGATATACAAATGGGAACTAAGCCACGAAAAAATGCTTAATGCCATCTGCAATTATGGAAATGCAAGTTAAACCTACAATGGAATGCCACTATATTCTCAGTGAAATGGCTGAAATTAAAAAGACTGACAACATCAAGTGTGGACAACGATGTGAAGCAACTAGAATTTCCTTACACTGCTGGTGGGAATATAAAATGGTCCAATTACTTTGGAAAATTGTCAGCTTCTTATAAAGATAAACAAAGCATGGCATATGATTCGAGCATTCTACTTCTAGGTATTTTCCCAAAAGTAAAGGAAGTACATGTACAAAGTCTTGTACAGAATGTTCACGGAAAACTATTTGTAATAGCCAAAAGCTGGAAGCAACCCAAGTGTTCATCGGCAGGTGAATGGATAAAGAAATTGTGTTATGTCTATACAATAAGATAACTACTCAACAATAAAAATGAATAAATCCTTGATATAAACGATAACATAGATGAATCTTAAAGTGATTTTGCTGAATGAAAAGAAGTCAGTAAAAGAGTTCTTATTACATGTATAATATTTTAGAAAATGTCCATGAATATCCAGTAACACAATGCAGTTTAGTGATTACTTGTGGATTGGGAGTGGGGATGATCAACAAAGGGTCACAAGGAAATTTTAGGGATGGTGCATATATTCATTGGCTTGATTGTGGTGATGGTCTCATGGGTGTAAACATTTGTCAAAGTTCATGAAATTATGCACTTTAAATACGAGCAGTTTAATGAATGTCAATACACATTAGTAAAACTGTAAAAAAACAAAAAGTGTACCTAGAAACCCATCTAGGAATAAAGCTTATAATGGTCTATTTATTTCTATTCTCTTATGGACCTCTATTAAATTTTTTATTTTTTTTTTCATGAGTGATGAGAACCTGTGGCCATAAGGCCACCTGTGACCTTCTAGGTTCTTAAATACAGGATTTTGACTGAATCCAAATTTTATAAAACAAAAACTTTTATTAAAAAGGGTGCTGCAGGGCAGTGCCTGTGGCTCAAGGAGTAGGGCGCTGGCCCCATATATTGGAGGTGGCAGTTTCAAACCCAGCCCTGGACAAAAACTGCAAAAAAAAAAAAAAGAGTGCTGCAGAGAAAGATAAAGCTTTTCTTGCCTCCTTTGGTCCTTTGGTCCTCTTTGGTCCAAAAAGAACAATCTTGAAGTCTGAAGGCTGCGGGTTTCCCACTCATAAGAGAAGAAACACTCTTTGAAACTCTCTTTGTCATCCATTGTGGCTGATAGTTATATGGGTACTACAAAGATTAGGGGTGTAGGCTAGGCCTTTACATAGTATTAAATGACCCTCTTTCCATTGTTTCCCTGATCCTGTTGCTAGAAAATGGTTCTATAGGTTGGACATGGTGGCTCACACCTATAATCCTAGCACTCTGGAAGCCTGCAGCTTGAGCTCAGGAGTTTGAGACTAGCCTGAGTAGCCTCTTATTAAAAAATAGAAAAAATAGTGGACTAGCTATTTCCCCCACTCTCCATCTCTGTACACATCATGGAAAGCTGTCAGTTTCACTCAACCAGAAGGTCACATGTGTCATCAGGTGGCCCTCTCTACACAGTACTCTCTATCCCCAGGATCCATTTATCACTCTCTGCCCGCATCCCTTTAAGCTTGAGGGTGGTAACAGGGTTCCTGTTACCTGCTTTCCCTAGCCCAAGTTACCTCTCTGTCCCTATTGTTTGCCTATACTCTGATGATCATAGCTTTGCAAACATCCTTTATTTAACCTGCCCACTTCCCTCTGCCCCCACCAGAAGCCCAGGGAGCTAAGCTGCCCATCTGCCCAGTGTCACCTCTACCATTTTGGAAGTCAGCTCCCTGGGTCCCCCAGCCAATCCTCACTGCTTTTCCACCCCCATCCAGTCCTCTGCCTTCAGCCCTCACATCCTGTGAAGACTGTAAGGTTTTTATACCTAGAAAAACATTCTCCTTTTACCTATGAGCGACGTTTATTTTGAGCCACGAATATTTTTATCCTTGTAAATATGGCCAGCTCCTCTGACACAGAGAGTATTTTATCAATTGTTAGTCCCCATCCCTGTGCCATAAGGTTCTCTGTGGGCAGATTCCAGACTCAGGCTCCAGGGGACCAAACAGAAGTGTTTTGTTTTGTAAAAACAATAGTGATGGTCATCAGTTTGATGTAACTGTACATCAGTTTGATGTAACTGATATAATGGTTAATCAGTTTGATGTAACCATTCCACACTGTATATCAAATCAGCATACTCTACCCCTTAAATGTGCAGTTATAAATAAAAATAGAAAAGCAAACCCAACTTCTAACTGTATCCCTCTTCCCAGGATGTCCCACTTGCTGTCAGAGCCAATACCTGACTAGCTGCTCCTAGCAAGAAGTGTGATATTCTAAAGTCTGCTACCCATCATGAGACCAAGTCAGAAAATACCAATAATGTCTCTCTGCAGTGCCAGTAAATGAAGCTCTAGGATGAGGAATAAAATAACTTAAGTTCAGAGTAAGGAATGAGTGGTAAATACGTAAGAAATCAGGCTACCCATCCATATTGCAATATGAGATTTCTAGGGAAGTACCTTTACCTACACCAAAACCACAAAATGCTAGGAGGTTATAATAATAAAAATGCATGAAAAAACTAAAAATTCAAGAAGAGAGATTTATGGATATCAGAAACAAAGAGGGAAATCTCAGCTATAGCTGTGTGTGGAAACTGAAAGTTAATATTTCATGGAAGTATTAGAAGAGGATACACCACACCAAAGAAGACAGAATTTTATTCACCTCTGTAGTGGTGCACTGCAGCCAGCTCTTATAGGATTTTTGGGAGCTGATTGTTTTGTTAAACTTTCAGGTGGGTTATTAAACAAAACCATTATTGAAAATTAAATAAACTTGCAGTTAATATTAAAAACAAAAGTAAAAAATACTAGATCTAATGTATAGCATGAGGACTATACTTAATAATTATAATAATATTGTTTTATGTCTTGGAAATGTGCTAAGAATATGTTCTTACCACACACATGCACACACATACATACACCTAGGATAACTAAGTAAGGTGATAGATATGTTAATTTGCTTAATTACAGTAATCATTTCACTATGTATATGTATATCAAAACATCACATTGTATGTCTTAGATATGTATAATAAAGAAGTGCTGGCATTCTGGGCAGCTGGCTGGGTTGCTGGGGGTGGGATGGGGTGGGGTGTAGCCTCATTGCCTCATTGTCCCCTAGTGCCAACTGGACATCATGCAGGCCACTGGCACCATGAAGATCTGGACTTTGGAGCACATCTATGACCAACTATGAGAAACTGTTATGACCTTTGTGATGTAGAAATACCCAAACCCTATGAACCCAACTGTGGTTGGAGTTGATGTGTTGGACAGACACATAGATCACTCCGGAAAGTTGCACAGCCGTAGACTTCTCAGCACAGAGTGGGGACTGTCTTCCATTGTGAAGTCTCTTACTGGTGCAGCAAGAACCAAAACATATGTGTAAGAACATTCTGTAGTTGATCCTGTAGAGAAGACAATGGAACTTAAATCTACTAACATTTCTTTTACAAATATGGTTTCAGTAGATGAGAGACTTACATGCAAAGAGACTTACATACAAACCACATCTTCAGGACCTAGAAAAAACTATTTTAACTCAAGAAGCCATAATCACTGTGAATGAGTCAGTCTTAGCAGTTACCTTGAAGGACTGAAGGCAAGTACCATATCTTCAAATGCTAGTATGGCTGAGAAGCAATGGGATGGGTAACACATAAATTAAATGCTGAGATTGAAGAACTGACAGCTTCAGCAAGAGGAAGAATAAGGACTCTGACGGCAGCAGCAGCGGCATTTGTAGAAAAATGATAATAAAAGTTTTTAAAAATGTTTGGTCCCCCAGGTCTCTACAAGGTGGCAATATATTTATTTGTTATTTCAAAAATACAATTATATTTTAGGCATAATTTTTTTAATAAGCTAATGTAAAGCTATATGATTCTTCATCAAAACAGAGATGCAGGGCTTCTAAATAAAAGGGATCATCTGAAATTAGTATTGTTTGAAATGACTGTCTAATTTTGAGGGTTCCAATATTTATGTGAAAATGTAAGTTTTTTTATTTACTTAGAAATTGGTATTGACATTTAATCTCCTAAGGTAGAATTTTAGGGCTTTTTATGCACTGGAGCTCTACCTGGCTTTGGACCAACCCCAGAACAAGGCAGAGCTGCCTCTTCATATACACCATCACCTGCTGCTGGAAACTTCAGCAGCTGCATGAGGGAACTCACTTTACAAGGAGAAATTATGGACTTTTAAAGATAGCAATTTGTATAAAATAACTTGCTCTGCTATAAACCACCATTAAAACCCACATGTTTTAATGTTTTATGTTTTAGTTTTGTACATAAATATTTTTAAAGTGAAAATTACCTCTGAAGTAATATATAGCTTCATCAAAAATCTAATTTTATTGTATTAAAGGGTACTGTATTGATTTGCCAAGGCTTAATAACTCAGCTATTGTTTGTTTCCTTGGGGTCGCATCTCTCTTCAGCAGGGGTGATGTGCACTCTTCAATCTTCTCTCTTGGCCCAGCTCCAAACCATCAGCTTACTTGATAAACTTCTGTCCTTTAACGCTCCTTCTGGACAGAAGCCTCTGTGGAAAGCTGGCTTCAGTCAGCCATTTTACCTCCTCCTGAATTTTCCCTTTATTTTTAGTTTTCACCTAATAATTACACATAATTGTAGAATACAGACAATTTACATATATGCATAGCATGTAATAAAAAATTATGCAATTGATACAATTATAAGAGGGTCTTTATCTAACAAAGGCAATCAATGTAACCTGGTTCTTTGTACTCTCAATGAATCCCCAACTATCAAAGAAAAAATCATGCAATCTGGAGGTTTTGTCAATTATGGTTATTATGAGACTCTGGATCTCATCTCAACCTTCTATTTATTAGGCCTCTTCCAACACCATTCTGGTAGGGGACAGGAAGATGTTTCTTCATTACTTCCAGGTGGGAGTGGATGTCCAAGTTCCCCACTTGGCTTCTGGTAACACACAAGGAGTAGATCTTCTCATTGCTGCTGGATGTGTGGGTGGGAGTTCAGGTTACCCAAAAGACCTCCACTGATAATACCTGGCTAAGAGCAGTAAGGTGATCTGATTATTGTTCCCCACATGTTCTCCACTGCCAGCCCAATGGAGGGAAGCTCATTCTTCTTCTTCTCTCTCTCCCTTTTTCTCTCTCCCCCTTTCTCTCACAGTGCCCCTCTCTGGGAAGTGGTGAAAGTTCTTTCTGATTCTCCACTACCCTCTTCTGACACCACCCCAGCAAGGAGATCGAGCCATATCTAGTTACTGCTAGTTGAGGGTGAAAGTCAAGGCTTTATAGGTGGTCTTCACTGACACAATAGGGGTGTGAGAAGAACCTTATTGCCACTTGATAGGGATGAAAAGTTCTATCTTCCCACTTGCCTTTCTCTGATACCCCACAGCAGTAGGGTTGAGGAACCTCATTCTAGTTTGGCAGTGAGAGAAATCTGGGCTTTTCATTCAGCTTCCTGACTGAGGTGAGTAGTACTTTAGTATATTTTCTGTGGCATCTGGCTGGAGTTAAATTATTATTTTCTAAGCTTTCTGTCTTATTAGGCTGCCTCTTTTAATTCTTTAAGTAGAGAGATCAAGGTCTTCCTAGAGCTTTTAAAATGCATTCACTGGTATTTCCTCTCTATCAGTTTTTTCAGCACTGAGTCTGGAATATATGAGGCAAAACCAAAACATAAAGAACTCACTGCTGTGTTGTTCCTTGAATTCTTAGGTCCCTATCCAGTCTGCTTTATTCCTCCCACTTTTCAGAATCTTCTCAGGAGAAAAAAATTACATATATACATATGCATGTGTGTATAAAATATCCAGAGTTTTGTTGTATTTAGCAGGAGAACTAGAGAAATGTGTATCTATTCTGTCTTTTGGAATTAGCACTCTCTTGTTATTATCATGTTTGAAAGACATTTTTTGGCAGGGTATAGAATTCTAGGTTGACAATTTTTCACATTCAGTACTTAAAGATATTGCTTTATTGCCTTCTTGGCATGTATAGATTCTGACTTCTGAAGTCATTCTTTACTTCACTCTTCTGGCATGATGTGACTTTTCAAAAACTTTGGCTACTTTATTACTTTAATATTTTCTCTTTATAATTTTTTTCAGCACTTTTTCATGATATGTTTTAATGTGGTTTTCTTTAGATTTCTTCTTGGAGTTCATTAATTCTTTCTTTCTCTACTAGATTATAAGCTACATTAAAGTGATGCCTTTGTGTATGATTGCTAATGTATTTATTGGAAAAAGTAAATGAATATATCTCCAAATATAAGCAGACCAGTTCATAGGTAAGTACACAGAAATATGTATTTATCTGGTATCTAGCTATATTTTTCTTTTTATTTACCTATAAGTCTTACCCATTTATTAGCTGGAAACTCAAAGCTCCTTGAGATCTATAAAACATTATTTAAGCACCATTACATACTCTTTGGAAATCCAAAACTCTTACTCAAGAATATTACAAAACCCCAGGATATATATTTTGCATTCTGAAAGTTGTAGGGTGAAATACTTTAAAATTGACAATATTCTTTCCATGTATAAAGGAATACCAGAGGCTGGGAAATTTATAAAGAAAAATGGATTTATTTGGCTTACAAATCTTACATCTTAAGATTGAAAATCTACATCTGATGAGGGTCTCAGGCTGCATCCACTCATGGCAGAAGGTGAAGGGGAGCCCACATGTTCAAAGATCACCTGGTGAGAAAGGAAGCAAGAGGTGGGAGGTGCCAGGCTCTTTTTAACCACCAGCTCTCCTGGGACTATTTCTCTCAAGGGAGGATATTAATCTATTCATGATAGATGCGCCCGCATGACCAAAGCACTTCCCTCTAGGTCACACTTCCCAACATTGCCACACTGTGGATTTAATTTCAACATGAGATGTAATTGGATCAAACAAAACATAGCCAAAATGTAGCACATGTCATAAGAGTAGTCTGAAGTTAGTCATGGTAATCTCATCTTCTGTATCATGGCCTGGTCTCAGAGTTAGACAAGCCTTATACAGATATAGCCTAGATATGGCTCAATGTTGAGAGTTTTCCCAGACTTCTCAGAAAGTAAAAACATTCTCTCTCTACACATTTCTATGAATAAGGGAGTATATTTCCGTAGACACTGATGAGAGTCTCCTTGTATCAATCAGGATGTCAGTAGGAAACAGAATTCCACTTGGATAATTCAGTATGAAGATACTTTAATTATAAGACCATTTATGGAGGTATAAATGAGTGAAAGTAGGAGGAACTAGCTCCCACTAGCAAAAGTAGGAAGCTCGAAGACACAAGGAGAGCTGGCAAAACCATGACTGTGGTGATACCAGCCACTGCCAGAACAAATGTGCACCAAAGCAAGGGTGGAGAAGAAACACCATAGCACCATAGGCTTGTGTCTTTTAAGCTTCTGATTTCCTGCTGGTGCATCCCACCAGTTGATTCTAATTATAAGCCAGCTGTAAAGTTTGACTACATGATGCAATCCTTACCTTAACCTTTGAGAGAGCAGGACCCAATAAGGACAGAGAATGAACATGGTCAGCTAAACTAAGAATAACCAGCATATTCCTTGGAATATGGAGCCAAGCTGGTAGATGGAAGGGCAAAGAGTTAGAAATAATTAGGTCTGTGATAACATGGGGATAGACTGAATCAATCCACCCTTAAGACTGTACTATTTCTAGACTTTCTATTATAGAACATAATAAATGTCCTTAATATATATATCATTCTCAATGGACACTTTTGTTACATGAAGGCAAAACATACTGTCTAATACTAGAATACTTCACCTATTGCCTGATGCACATAATTATAGAACACATCTCCTTCTTCTTGGCTTTCCTCCCTCCTCCACCCTGATAAACCACAAGTACAAGTCTGTTGCACGAAACATCTTCTCTTGAAGTTTTCAGACTTATATGGAGGGTTCATATATCATGATGAAATGCAGAAAACAAAAGGATATTAAATATTTTTTGGCTAAATTATTTTAAATTTCTCAGTGACTATTCCATATCTTAGAGCTATCACTTCTCTGAGAAGCACACCCTTAGCGCACTGTCATGACTTCTATATCATCAAGTTTCCATTGTTCTCATCTTGAAAAATTATTTGTGAATTAACTCAATAAATCATTGTCATCTTTAGTCCTATGCTGCCATAGTACTACAGCAGAGGTATGAACCATGCAGAAGACTGTAGAGAAAGCTGGGCCAGGGAAGAACCTGGCAGAAGTCCAAACCAGAGTAGGTCAGATGAGGCATTAGCCAATCAGAAAAAGAGTTCTAAACTGACACTTTTGTTGCTAGTTGAAAAGTCTGTGTGAAATGCCTGTGAAAGGGGGAAATCCCCAGGTCTGATACACCATTGCCGCCTTCCCTTCTCAGTTTTATAACAGAAATGACCAAATCTTCACCCTTAGGACAGGAGGGGGATAGGTCAGAGGCCTCTGTTTATTCTGTGGGGCTCTGAGGTGGGGCCTGAGGATATTGAAGGCACCTTCAAGGCCCTTCTCTGACCATTCTTCCTTACCTCAACCCCATTCTAGGTCTGAGTTTGGTCCCTCCTTTATGCTTTAATTGCACTAGTGGAGAGCCTCCGTATGCTAGGGTTATCCTGATCCCCAGTGCATCACTGCTAGTGGAAGGCCAGCAG
This sequence comes from Galago senegalensis, assembly GCA_963575145.1. Taxonomy (NCBI): domain Eukaryota; kingdom Metazoa; phylum Chordata; class Mammalia; order Primates; family Galagidae; genus Galago; species Galago senegalensis. The sequence goes on along the minus strand of CAUYTI010140278.1, from coordinate 10,428 downwards.
CAACTTTCCTAGTCTCAGGTGCCTTAGAAACATGCGTCTAATACAGAATATTGGAATAAGTGAATTCATGTACCACTAATGTAACTTCTTGTTCTTGCTTTCTTATTTCTGTTTACCTGGCAAACTCCTTATATGCTGCTTTTAGGTCCTGTCTTCTATTTTTAAAAGGAGAACCTAAAATACACCAAAGAGAGAGGGATGGGGAAGATACTTATTGTTTTGCTTAGGGTTGCTATTAATGTGTAGTTGGCATTGTTCTAATTGTTTTATGATCATTTAGCAATACCCTTAGACATGTGCAAGAGGAGTCTTAAAAATAGTAAATTTATTAAAACACACATCAGATTTCTGCCATTCAGGATTTGGTATTTAGAGCTGGCACAGTACAATCAATCACTTTAAAATCTGCCTGCCCTTCATTAATACTAACCAGGCCCTGCTAAATGATTCATCACATTCTTTGTTTTCTGTTCTCAAAACTAAAGGTATCTGTGTCTAAATGCTGTAAAAGTTTGTGTATTGTGTCTTTGCAGACATCAGACGGACCATTTTGATATCATGGTTCAGAGGGGATTTAAACAAGTGAAGAGTTTTATAAGAGTAAAGTCAACTTAATTAACATTTCAAATCTTTCACTCAAAGAGAGTGAATGTAATGGTTTAGTGCATAATAAAGAATCCTTTGGCAGCAGGGTTGGGTGCCACTTTCTTTGCTTGTTCTGCATATTAACTTGGTATTTCCAACAATTACACATGACAGCTGAAAAAACTTTTTAAATATTAAATAATTTATATTGCTCTTAAATTTGTATATATGAATATCCAGATGAAAATGTACAAAATGTGATCTGCATTTTACAAAGAGAAACTTGCAGCAAAAAGAGTTTCAGTAATTTGTTGACTCCTACAAAGAACATAAATGGCAGAACTCAAAACCACTTCTAAGAACTCTGCTCTTCCCACCCCAACTTAAGGCTCCTTAGTGTTTAAGATAATAGAAGTGAATATCTCTGTAACAACACATTTTTGTCCCCTAAAATACAATCCCTACTTATTTTCCCATATTAAAAATCTCAAATATAAGAACAGTAGTTTTTTTTTTTTTTTTTGAGACAAGCCTCTAGCTGTCACCCTGGGTTGAGTGCTATGGCATCACCGCTCACAGCAACCTCCAACTCCTGGGATTAAGCCATTCTCTTGCCTGAGCCTCCCAAGTAGCTGGAATTACAGGTGCCTGCCACAATGACTGGCTAAGAACAATAGGTTTTAAATAAACATCACAAAGATGTCTACCCTTGAGTTATTTTTCTCTTTGGTTTGAAACCCCGAAAGCATTCAATTTTCTGATCTAGACAGGTATCAAATGTTTATCCAATACAATTTAATGAAAATACAGTGCAAGGCACTGGACTGAGAACCTTCATAAAATATGTCTGCCCAGAAACATATGATGTCCTTTAGCTGCAGTCTTGATTGGTTCCTTTCCCAGGAACTCTCCAATCCCAACATGCATGGAAGCTTTCTCAGGTTTTTAGTCTCTGAGGTGGGCACATCAAGCGTGAACTGTGTGTTGACTACCCTTACTTTTTCCCTTGTTCTCAATTATATCTTGGAAAATGGCTGTGCAGATCCCTGGAGGCTTTGGGGCAGCAGCTGTGATGGTGACTCTGCTGATGCTGAGCAGCCCAGTGACTGAGGGCAGTGACTCCCCAGGTAAGTGCAAGGCAGCTGCTCTCCAGAGCCACACTCTGGGGGACAGACTCTCCTTGGGCTGGGGTATGGAGGATGATCTCTATGATCTCAGAATACAGTTTTTATTATACATTTCCTCTTTTCTGAAAAGAGGTCTGTGTTACAGTCTCATGTCCACCTTCTAATGACAGGTGAGCATAGCCTCTATGCCATGAGTTAAAACCTGAGGATAATGGAGGAGGAGGAAGGGATAGATCTACTAGCAGAGATAGAACATAGTGTACACGGGGTTAATTTTGAAGATATTAATTTCTCTAAAGACACAGATTTGTTATTTTAGGCTTGCCTAAGACCTTGTCTGGACTAATGGAATTCTGGATTAGAGAAATGTAGGACAGCAATGATCTCTATAATCTCAGCATCAAGGAATAAGTCTCCATATTCCTGATTCTAAGTGAAGGGTTCACAGAGGCAAACTCTTGGTATTTGGTGACCATAGACAGAGAATCTTCAGGTTTTATTGATTTGTGGGCAAATAATAACTGGTCTTCATACCTGAGTTGATGGTGGACTAAATTTAGGAGGATATAAAGGATGTAAAGATGTGAAATAACACATATTGAGAAACCACTCATTTCAGACACAGGATTCGTATCTTTATATAAATTGTCTCAATCTTTCTAACGCTCCTATGTAGGTATTATGACTTGTTCTACACAATTATACTTGTGATATGGATACTCTTAAGTAACCTGCCCAAGGCAGTAATGGGCACTACTTAATTGAAATCTAATCTAATTGGAAAGCTTGTGTTCTTTCCATGAATAAGATGTTCCTTCCTGGGACTCAGAGGTGTAGGTCCCATCTCACCACAGGGGAGTGAGGAACCTCACACTCCAGCTGGGTGGGAGGGGCAGTACCCCCGAGTAAACCCTGAATACGCCCTGAGACTGGGTGAGAAGGAAGGCACTCGCCCAGGGACCAAGAGAACACGCTTGTCAGGACAAACACAACATTGCTATTTGCTTAATACGAGGCCGTGCGTGCCACTCCCTTGAGTTCCGGGCTTACTTGGATCCTTGTAGCTGAGGAATTCTACAGAAAACGAGGGTTCATGAGAGGGCGCCCCGACCCCTCTAAGGACAGGAATCCCTGCGCCATCTCCCCACCTGCCCTCGGGCTCTCAGTTCGCACGCAGGCCGGGCGGGGTTGCAGCCGTGAGCGACTGGGCCTCCCTGACCCTACGCGGTCCCGGACTCTGGGAACCTACGAGGCGGTCTGGGAAGAGCTGCGGGCGTGGCAGGCCGGGAGCCGAGAGGACACTGCCGCTGCCCTCGGCAGGTTCCCGGCTCGCGCGACCCCAGCGCCGGGCAGGGCGGCGGCCTCGGCGGGCTCGGCTGACGCGCGGGTGTCCCCGCAGAGGATTTCGTGTTCCAGTTTAAGGGCCTGTGCTACTTCACCAACGGGACGCAGCGGGTGCGGCTTGTGACCAGGTACATCTACAACCTGGAGGAGTACGCGCGCTTCGACAGCGACGTGGGGGAGTACCGGCCAGTGACTGACCTGGGGCGGCCCGACGCCGAGTACTGGAACAGCCAGAAGGACCTCCTGGAGCGGACGCGGGCCGAGGCGGACACGGTGTGCAGACACAACTACGAGGTGGACCGGGACTTCACCTGGCTGCGGCGAGGTGAGCGCGGGCTGCCCGCCCTCGGGTCTGTCCTTGGAGCAGGGTTGGCAACTAGTTGTTATTATTGTCATTGTTACTGTTATTGAGACCAAGTCTCACTCTGTTGCCTCGGTAGAGTGCCCAGTTAAAAGAAAGTAAGTGGGAAAAAGGTGGATTAAATATTGACAGTGCTGTCGTTTCCCACAAAGGGAATAAGGGAGGCGCAGTAAAATAGTCCCACAGGTAAAGGGTAAGGTATATTTAATATAAAACAGGCAGGGAAAATGTGTCATCTTTGATCACGGGTGGCAATCTGAGAAGGTAAGGTGATTGAGGCATGGTGAGCAGTGTTTTCAAGTCTTTCCTACTTTTCTATTAAAGCTTATAAACTTTTGAAATAATAATCATTTGCTGGTTTCTGTTACTAGATTACAACTTTTGTAAAGTCAGGAATGTGGTTTTTGTTTATCTTTGGCTCTGCTACTTATAGTATTGAATGAATGAATGAAATAAAGTGTAGAAGGCATATATGGTGAGGAGATTAAATTTCTGTATTGTTAAAAGAACCTCTGTAGCTGACCACCTCCCTATATTGACCAGCTCCTAAAGTTGACCTAATTTTCATAGACCAGACATGCACCACATGTACTCAGTGGAAGACTGACCTCTAGATATTGGCCACCTCTATAAGTTGTGTCTTGATCACTTTGACTGTGACACACAATATTAATTTGCCCCCCTAACTTGATCAGTTGAGTCCACTCTACACCAAGGGGTAGAAGGTGTGGACTTTGTTCCATAGTTGTATTGTTTTCTTCAGTGTAAATTCTTTTTTCTTTTTTTATTATTACCACATGTTGGATTAGGCTAATGTCCTGTTGTTTATGTACTCAGTGGAAGCCTGACCTCTATATGTTGACGACCTCTGTAAGTTGCATCTTGGCCACTTGTTCTTACTACTGTATTTTCATGGTGAGTTCACCACAAAAGGGCATGGAGCTGAGGGTAAGCCAAACACTGAGAGGGGTGCTGTGTTGACTGGCAATACTCAAGAGGTGCTCCTGCTCTCAAATTTATTAATATTACAGGCTGAGAACTATAGAATTCAGTCTGCACAAGAAGCATTACTTTTTTTTTTTTTTTTTTTTGAGACAGAGCCTCAAGCCGGAGTGCCGTGGCATTACAGCTCACAGCAACCTCCAACTCCTGGGCTCAAGCGAGTCTCTTGCCTCCGCCTCCCAAGTAGCTGGGACCACAGACGCCCGCCACAACGCCCGGCTATTTTTTGGTTGCAGCCACCCGGCTATTTTTTGGTTGCCACCATCATTGTTGTTTGGCAGGTCCGGGCTGGGGATTCGAACCTGCCACCTTAGGTGTACGTGGCTGGTGCCTTAGCCAGTTGAGCTATAGGCGCCGAGCCAAGAAGCATTACTTTTTAAGAAGGATGTGATGTTTACTTTGTTGACGACACAGAAATGTCTATACCTTCTTAACTTCCAGTGCACATTACTATTCTTGGGCCTTCTCGTGGCAATAGCCTCACACCAGCAGGTGACAGTCAAAGCCACACTGGGACTAACAGAAAACAGTGTTCCTGTCCTAGAATGAGTCAGTAGAGCCAACCATAATGGTGACCCTCAATTTCAATAAATGTGAAGGAAAAGGTGTCCAAGTTTATTATTATTTTTAATTTTGTAAATACTGGCCTGTATATTATATTGATTTATAAATTTAAAGTGATTCAATTTCATAAACCAAGTAACTGCCATAGAATGATTATTATCTCTTTAGATTCTGAAAAGTAGACTAAATGTGTTAGTGAGCTAATAAGTGGCAGAGCTTGGATTCTGATTAAGACTTGGACTCCAATTATCATTCCACTCTGGTAACAAAAGGGACTCTTCCCCATGGGATACTTGCGTGGTGGTCTCACATCTCACTTTTATGTTTTTGTGTCTGTCACTCCTTCCAGTGGAGCCTACAGTGACGATCTCCCCAACCAGGACAGAGGCCCTAAACCACCACAACCTGCTGGTCTGCTCGGTGACAGATTTCTATCCAGGCCAGGTCAAAGTCCATTGGTTGCGTAATGGCCAGGAAGAGACAGCTGGCGTTGTGTCCACCCCACTTATTAGGAACGGGGACTGGACCTTCCAGATCCTGGTGATGTTGGAAATAACTCCCCAGCGTGGAGACGTCTACACCTGTCACGTGGAGCACCCCAGCTTCCAGAGCCCTGTCACTGTGGAGTGGCGTAAGGAGGAATTTCTTTTCTTACATTGTGGGCTTCACAAAACAATAACAGATTTCCTTCTGGCCTACGTAATCCCATAGTATAGGGATTAATGTCACTACTGAGCTGGGAATCACAGGAGATAATTTTGAGATTCTGAAAAATAAGAGAGCACTGCTTGTTCTGTGGCAAGGGTATCAGAAAAATTTGTATGCAATTGTCTTTCCAGATACTAGAGAGATCACTGTATACACTGTGATCCTGGAACCCAGCCCTGATAGCTCTGAGGGACTATTATAGCTGGTGACAAGGTCCTCAGGGTCTAAGGTTGGGCGTATTCCTGAGGAGTAGGGGTGTTTTTCCTCTCCCTTCTCTACCCACTATGTCTAAGGTTGTTCCTTCCCTTCTCTAAGGTGGTCAGAATGGAGAACTAAGTTCCCCTGATGTTGTGTGAATTGGCGTGAATCGGTGCCACAGAGAAATAGTCTGCACCGAAATGTTTTTAAGAGGGGAGACTGTAGCTCACTTTGGCCAACAGCCCCTAACTTTATTTCTTGCATATAGTCTTAACAATACTAAGTTCTGCATGTACATATCCTAATAATAAAACTAATTGGCAGCCAATGGTTTATATGATTAGAGTACAAAGAAACCATACAGAGCAACCACAAAAACTTATTCAGCCATTTGTCTGAGAAAACAGGTGCAACTTGTAACTGAAATGCACGTTAACTTACCTTGTTTCTCCACTCTCAGGGTCCCTTTCAGGACTTTCCAGAGACAGCCAGACTCTGCTTTTTGGGTCTGCCTCCTACCTGATTAGCTTTCTAATCAGTTCAGAGGGTTTTTTTTTTTTTGAAACAGAGCCTCAGGCTATTCCCCTGAGTAAAGTGCTGTGGCTTCATAGCTCACAGCAATCTCCAACTCCTGGGCTCAAGTGAGTCTCCTGCCTCTGCCTACCAAGTAGCTGGGACCACAGGCGCCTGCCACAACACCTGGCTATTTTTTGGTTGCAGCCATTATTGTTGTTTGGCAGGCCTGGGCTGGATTCGAAGCCACCACCTTAGGTTTATGTGGCTGGCGCCTTAGCCAATAGAGCCACAGGTGCCAAGCCAGTTCAGAGGGTCTTAAAGGAACATCCCTTCATGTGGACTCTGAGAAAGCTTCTTCAAACATAAGTCAATGGCACTAGAAGTTACATTGAGGTTACACCCTGATACCTCCACCTCCTGCACATCAGACTGGACTTCAGATCCTCAGCAGGGGCACTGTGCTGTGTGGGAACAAACAATGACAATCAGGATTTTCTCCCCAGGAGCTCAGTCTGAATCTGCCCAGAGCAAGATGCTAAGTGGTGTCGGGGGCCTGGTGCTCGGGCTAATCTTCCTAGGGCTGGGCCTTATTGTGCATCACAGGAGTCAGAAAGGTGAGAAATGTCACAGGAAATGGGGAAGATGGGCTGGGCCTTGTCATGGTCACAAAAGTCAGAAAGGTGAGGAATGCCATGGGGAAATGGGTAAAATGGGCTGGGCCCAAGACCTTGTGTTAAGAGAGGCTCTGCCTCTAGATTTAACTCATTCCTCCTGACCATGAAAAGAAGGCTGCGCTGGTGGTGGCAGGAGATGGAACAACTTGGTGGGAGGCAATGGAGTCCAATTTTACTGGTTGAAATGTAGCCCTACCACAGAGGTGAAGTTTATTCTAGGGCTTCCTTACTGTTCATTGTCTCACAGGCTCCTTTCCAAAAACTTCCTCCATTAAGAGGCAGAGCCTCAGCTTCCCTTCCTTCTAGTGCCAAGTTCATTTGTTTTGGTAGACTTTTAGTTTAGGGCAGTCAAGGCCTGTGGAACATGGGTGGGGGAAAAATACAACTCTCCAATTATGTTGCATATCTCATTTCCCTTTTGGGTGAGATTGTGACTATTAGTGAATGACTATTAGTGACTGTGTGACTTTTTTTTTTTTTTTTTTGATAGGACCTCATGGGCCTCCACCAGCAGGTAATATTTTTGTTCACATTCAGTGGGGACAGGGGACAGGTGTAAGAAGGCCTGTTCCCTTCTATGAGGATTAAGAGTTAAGGGAAAATTTGCCCAGTTTCTGTAAAAAGCTCTAGAAATCGTACTCCAGAATTAAGTCCTAATTTTAAGGCATCTTTCTATGAAGCTTGGAATCAAAACCACGTCTTAGGTGTCAGGCACCTGGGTAATATCTACCTTGTTCTGCATATTGGAGGCTACTGCCTGTAGATATTTAGCAGTGACTAAAAGAGTCTGCTAGTGATGGACAGAAGGCCAGTTGTCATCAATTTACTAAAAAGATTGAGCCCTTTGTATTCCCCAGAAGGGTAGCAGCTCTTTCCCCAACCTTCCACACAGCTGAGTCAGCTGAAATTCCATGTCCTCATAGATATTGGGGGTGTGTGATGGTGATATGCCCTGGACCTCAGCTTTCTCCGTCTGGTGCTGCTGGGGCCAGAGGGGAGGGAGCAGAATGTTTTTCTCAAGGTCTCCTGTCCTGATCACTTCTCTCTCTTCTACAGGCCTCCTGCACTGACTCCTAAGGATATTTTGACGGAGATTGGTTATCACTCTTCCATAATGCCTGCCTGTCTGCCCAGAATTCTCAGCTGCCTATGTCAATGTGTACCCTAAGAACAGAGTCCTACAATGGCTCTCACACAGCTGCCAGGTCATCTCCTGTGACCCCCTGCTCCAAGGATCTGGCTATGAACTTACTTCTTGCACTGACCCAGAGCCTCTGCCCGTGTGCTGCCAGTTGTGTCTACCTAGGTCCCAAGGGGCTTCTCCATTTGCATTCTCACCTTCGCCCCAACCCCCTAGACTACTCAAGGAAGCACAAGTCATTTACCTGACTTTAGGGATTTTTAAATAATTAAACATGGTTATGAGTTATTTGTACTCTATGCTTTCTTTATTGGGTGGGAGCCAGAAACCACTGCAGTGTGAAGGAACATATTTTGAGGTGATCCAGCCAACTGTGGCCAGAGGAGGGTTGCTCCTTGAAAGGAGACTAGAAGCATCATTGGTGCCTTGTAAGGGTGGGCAGAGGGCGTAAACAATCAGTTCACTTGTCATATCCTTCATGGCTTTTAATGTTGATGTTCAGTGCAGTGGCCTTATGATATCCCAGTTTGTCTTCCAGCTTGCTGAGTACTGTGTAAGTAAACTGGGTGGAATTGTCTGGGGACATGCGTAATGACCCCTGGTGTCGCAGAAAACCAGACTGAAGTTTCTGATATATCCCGGCAAGTTACACTGATTAAGACCAATTTTTACTTTTGAGAAAGTATAATTAGCAATTAAATTATTATTCTTGCTTCTAATTGATAGAAATGCAACCCAAACTATTTTTTTTCATGTAACAAGGAAGTTTGGGGTTAAGTCCACTTTAGAAGTGACTAGATGAAGATAGTCAATGAGATCTTCATCTTTCTCTTTTCTTTCTGCTTGAGTCCATTTCATGTTACTATAAAGGAATATCTGGGGCTGGGTAACTTATAAAGGAAAAAGGTTTATTTGACTCATGTTCTTCAGGCAGTGTAAGAAGCATGGTACCAGCCTCTGCATCTGGCAAGGTGTTCAAGCTGCTTCCACTCATGGTGGGCGGAAAAGGGGAGCAGAGATCACATGACAGAGAAGAAGTAAGGGGGCTTCTGCAGGCTCCAGGTTCTTTTTATTTATTTATTTATTTATTTGAGACAGAGTCTCACTTTGTCACCCTTGGTAGAGGGATGTAGCATCATAGCTTACAGCAACCTCAAACTTTTGGGCTTAAATGAGTCTCTTCCCTCAGCCTCCCAAGTAGCTGGGACTACAGGCACCTGCCACAATGCTGGCTAGTTTTTTTGTTGTTGGTTAGCAGGCCTAGTCTGGGTTTGAACCCACTAGGCATGGTGCACCTGGCCAGCGCCTTAACTACTGAGCTATGGTTGCTGCCTCCAGGCTCTTTTTAATAACTAGCTCTTTTTAAAACTAGTAGAGCAGAGAATTCACTCATCTCTGAGGGAGGGCATTACTCTAAGAGAGCTCCACTCTTAAGACCCACACCCCTCCCATTAGACCCTACCTCCAATGATGGAGTTCAAATTTTTTGTTCACCAGAAATTTGGAGGACAAAAACATCCAAACCATAGCTGGCATTATCATTTACCATAGGAGTCAGGAGGGAGTGACCCTCTTAGGGAAATGGTCTATATGTGTAGCTCTTGCTTGCAAAGCAAGAAAGAGCTGCAAAGAAAGAGGGAAGGCTAGTTTTAGAACCAGGTTCATAATTTAGGGTGATAATGAAATTTGATTTTCCTAGTTGGAGCTTAAGCCTTATTATCAGGGTGGGTATGGAGTATATTTTAGGACATTCTTGTAGTTCAACATTGTCACACTGGCCTCATGTTGGAAGATTCCTTTTTAATGAAAGGATCAGAGTTGTCTTGCTTTCCTTCCAGTGACAGTTTTATAGAAACAACTATATTTGCATCCAGCTTTCATTGGGTAATGTAATTTTTAATTGATAATTTAATTAAAATTATAAATGCATCCTTCATAAGCAAGTTTGCTAAGAAAAAAGGACCGACTTTTAGGAGGTTCATAACTTGGATGAAAGTGTATGGGTGTACTAGAGAACAATCTTCCAGTCATGAGCATTGGTTCTTACCTTAACTAATATCAATATATTTTTCTTTTTTTTTTTTATTGAATGTTAACTATGTACATTGATACTCTTCTGGGGTACAGTGTGGGGTTTTCACATGCATTCTGAAATACTTCCATCGAACTGGTCAACACAGCCTTCATGTCATTTTCTCAGTTATTGCT
>CAUYTI010140275.1:0-16213 GCA_963575145.1 Galago senegalensis | reverse complement strand
ATGAAGGCTGCAACCATGGCCGGGCGTTGTGGCGGGCGCCTGTGGTCCCAGCTGCTTGGGAGGCGGAGGCAGGAGACTCGCTTGAGCCCAGGAGTTGGAGGTTGCCGTGAGCTGTAATGCCATGGCACTCTACCCAGGGGGACAGCTTGAGGCTCTGTCTCAAAAAAAAAAAAAATTATCAGTATAGGCTTGGGGCTAGTTGCTCATAGTTACGGAGCTGGCCACATGCACCAGGGCTGGCAGGTTTGACCCCTCCCTGGGGCCTGCTAAACAACATTGACAACAACAACAAAATAGTCAGGCTGTGTGGCAGGAGCCTGTAGCCCCAGCTACTTGAGAGGCTGAGGCAAGAGAATCACTTAAGCCCAAGAGTTTGAAGTTGCTGTGAGCTGTGACACCTCTGCACTCTACCGAGTGAGACTTTATCTCAAGAAAAAAAAATTATCAGTGTACACATCTTACACTTCTTTTGTTAAGTCTATTCCCTAGTGTTTTATTCTTTTTGAAGCTACTATAAGAGAAATAGTGTTCTTAACTTCATTTTCAGAGAAAGTATCTTTTTATTTCACTGGGAGCGTTTGGAGTCTTCTGCTGGTTGCTGCTGTTTTACTTAGTAACGCTGACAGATCAGAAAGGCCCTCTGTGGGCAGGTTTCCAAGACCTGCATCTCTCATAAGAAACATGTGTGAGTCCTTAAAGGGCCTCCAGGCCTCTGGAAGGCGTAGTTTGTTGGTGTGGGACACTGGCCTTCAGTTTCTGGATTTCCACCTCCCCACTCAGCTACTGTACACAGGCTGACTGCATAGCCTCCTGCTGGGTTTCCCTCTCTCGTGCCTCCTGCTGGGTAGTATTCAAAAGGGACAGCTTACTTTCCAGACACTGAGACTTACTATAAAGGTATAGTAATTGATACAGGGTAGTAAGACACAGGCACAGACGAATATCTGATTGAACAGAGAGTCCAAAATATATGACAAAACTGTCATCACGGCTCGGCACCCGGAGCACAGTGGTTACAACGCCAGCCACATACACTGAAGTGGTGGGTTCAAACCCAGTCCCAGGCCAGCTAAACAACAATGACAACCACAATAAAAATAGCCAAGCATTGTGGTGGGCACCTGTAGTCCCAGCTACTTGGAAGGCTGAGTCAAGAGAATCACTTAAGCCTAAGAGTTTGAGGTTGCTGTGAGCTGTGACACACAGCACTCTACTAAGGGTGACATAGTGAGACTCTATCTCAAAAAAAGAAAAAAAATGGCATCGCACACCTGTGGGGAAAGGATGACATTTTCAGTTATAGGTTTAAGAACAATTGCTTGTTGATTTGGCAAAAAAAAAAAAAAAAAGAAAGAAAGAAAGAAAGAAAAAAAAGAAATGGCTCAGCGCCTGTGGCTCAGGTGGCTAGGTGCCAGCCACATACACCTCAGTTGGAGGGTTCGAATCCAGCCCGGGCCCAGAAAACAACAATGATGGCTGCAACCAAAAAATATCCGGCAGTTCTGGCAGGCGCCTGTGGTCCCAGCTACTTGGGAGGAGGAGGCAGGAGAATCGCTTAAGCCCAGGAGCTAGAGGTTGCTGTGAGCTGTGATGCCATAGCACTCTATCAAGGGCGACAGCTTGAGGCTCTGTCTCAAAAAAAAAAAAAGAAGGAAAAAATGAAATTGGTTTCTGTCCTTTATATGTTTGAAATTAACACATAAATTTAATTCCAAGCATATAAAAGATGTAAGTTTGTGAAAAGGAAAATTAAAAAAATTAGAGAAAGATATAGGAGAGTACTTTTATGACCTTAGAGTAGAAAAATATTTTTAAAAAAGAAAAACTAAGCATAAATCAAATAATTAAAAATTTATTATGAAAATATGACATTATAAAAGTGAAAAGTCAAGCCCCAGATAGGGAGAAGATACTGGCAATATATATACCCTGATTGTTGAAAAATTCCTCAGAATTAATAATAAAAAGACAACCTGTGGCTCAAAAGGGTAGGGCCCTGGCCCCATAGGCCTTGGTGGCAGGTTCAAACCCAACCCCAGCCAAGAAAAAAAAATTAGTTTTGGGTGATGTCTGTGACCCAAGGAGTAGGGCACTGGCCCCATATGTTAAGGGTGGCGGGTTCAAACCCAGCCCCGGCCAAAAAACTGCAAAAAAAAAAAAAAAAAAAAAAAAAGACAAGCAGTTCATCTGACAACTGGTCCAGGCTTCAGAGGAGATGAAAATCACCAGTGATCACATGGGCAGATACTTAGCCCTGTAAAGAATCAGGGAAATGTGAATTAAAACCATAAGAAAGGCCGGGGGGTGGTGGCTTACACCTCTAATTTCAGCACTCTGGGAGACCAAGGTGGGAGAGTTGCTCGAGGCCAGGAGTTTAAGACCAGCTTGAGCAAGTTCAAGACTCCATCTCTACAAAAAATAGAAAAATTACCTGGGCATGATGGCATGAACCTATAATCCCAATTCCTCAGGAGCATCTCCTGAGCCTAGGAGCTTGAGGTTGCTGTGAGCTATGATGATGCCACTGCACTCTAGCTTGGGCAACAAAGTCAAACCCTGCCTCAAAATAAAAAGTACTCTTCAGGTTAGTAAATGATTAAAAACTCTGAAAATGGACAGTCCTAGTGTTAGACACGCTCATACTCTGTTGGCTATTTTTGAGAACTTTTTGTCAGGTTGAAGATGTGCATACACTAAGATCTTATAAATGTCACTAGAGAAACTCTTGCATGCACTAGGAGAGGATTTTATAAAAATGTTTATAGTCACAATGTTAAAAAATCAAACAAACAGTAAATGGCCTCCTTGGCTTTTCTTGTCAGACCACGGGGGCCCTTTCACTGTCTAAGGAGAATGTATCTTGCTCTGTAAGCCTGTATCTTGCTCTTACTCTATAAATCTATTTTTTCCTTTCTCAATAAATTTTATTTCATGCTTCACTTAAAAAAAAAACAGCAAACAAAACAAAGCAAAGCAAAACACCTGGAAATTCACCAGATATCAATCATTAGGAGATTAGATAAATGTTAAAACATTCTCACAGTGAAGTATCCTAGAGCAATTAAAATGAATTGCTTTGGCCAGGCAGAGAGGCTCATGCTAATAATCCCAGCACTTTGGGAGGCTGAGGCAGAAGGTTTGCTTATGGCCAGGAGTTCAAGACCAGCCTGGGCAACAGAGCAACACCTTATCCCTTAAAAAAAGAAAATTAGATAACACTATCCTACTTATCAACAGGATAAATCTCAAAAACACAGTATTGAGCAAAAACAAACAAAAAAACCAAAAAACAAAAAACCTAGCAAGTTGTAGAAATATATATATAATACAATAGCATTTATATAAAGTTTAAAATATGAAAATAACACTAAATATCACTTAGAGATATAGTTGTATAGAACAGATAAAGCACAAGAACAGGTATGGAAATATAAGCACCAGTTCCAAGGGTGAGGGAAGAAAATGGGGTAGGGTAAGGCTACACAAGGCGTTCATCATGGTCTCTATTCTCTTTTGTGTGCCCGAAATACTTCTTAAAAGCAAGTAAACAAAAACAGAATAACTCTCAGCATTGTGAGATAGCTCCAAGTCCAATCTTCTATAAACTCTTTTATTCAATTCTAAGTTCAGCCTACTGCTTCCAAAAAGGATGGTCTGCTCTCAGCCCAGTGACACAATCACTTGTTATCTTTAGCCACATAACTAAGACTCTTCTTGGTCTTAGGGAAGCCAAATATTTCCAGTCAGCAAATCTGTACAGGTATTTCATCTGGCTTTACAGTTAATGTTTTCCATTCAAAATATTCTGAACTGTTTGCCTAATTTTCTGAGCTAGGGGTATTCATAAACTGACTATAAGTTACTTTTTTAGAAAATGGGTTCAAAATATGGGTTGTCAAATTTGCTTGTCAGCCAGCCATAAGGTTACCGAAAAGGAGTCAGGATGATGTAGTTCTTCTGGTTTGAATCTGTCACTACCTAGGAATGTGAAACTTTAGGTGAATCCCTTAGTGCTTTGGTCATCAGTTTTCTCACAGGAAAGTAAGGATGGTAGAATAAATGACCTCATAGTTACCGTCTAGCTATAACTTTCTATGACTAGTGCAGAATTTGAGGTTCTGTCAAAAAAAAATTCCTTGGCTCTGAAGTTTCTCTGTCCTGTCATTTCCATTAAGCTGGTTGGATAAATACAGTGATCCTTGGATAACTTTTAGGGATGCTGTATTTCCCATATGCCTAAGTTGAAAGTGTAGAGAGTCCAGTTTACCCCACCTGCCATTAGTTAGATGTCCTGGCTGCTCTTGTAGCCATAGGCTAGCATTGTCTTTGTGACTTATACAGGTAATTGTCTAGTAAATCCCTTCAAGTGTCTGGTAGTCTCTTTGCAGTAAAATAGTTCTACTTTTACTCTGCTTGGCACTAATAGGAATCTAATTTGTTTTCTGAGGTATGGTATAAACAGTTTCTGTTTAGATTGAGATATTGTGCTACCAATGGACAAAGGGGGCCTAATGAAAGAATGATGTTGCTGTTGGAATGTATGGAAATGTGTCTATGGCCATACCACCCTGAATGTGCCCAATCTTATCTGAATGTATGGAAATGTAAAATATTAATTTTAGTAGGAGTAAGAAGTGTCACCTTCTTGTCAACACTGTTAGTTTCAAGAGGTGCAGCTAACTACCTGTTTCAATCCTAAGTTCCCAGTTGAAACCAATCAAGGTCAGTTTAATAGATGTGGTGTTTGAATTAAAAAGAATGGAGAGGGGTGGTGCTTGTGGCTCAGTGTGTAGGACTCTGGCCCCATATACCGAGGGTGGAGGGTTCAAACCCAGCCCTGGCCAAACTGCGGGGGGGGGGGGGAGAAAAAAAAGAATGTAGATAGGCAAGTGGCGAAGTTTAAATATTACACAGTTAAGAGTAGGGAGGATGCCTAATCCCAAATGACTCTGAATGCCAATGCAATGTGGCCAAGTTTATGAGTGAAAACAGAGCTCAGAAAGTTATCCAGGTAAATTTTTCTTTTTTCTTTCTTTTTATTTTTTTTTGAGACAAGAGCCTCAAGCTGTCCCCCTGGGTAGAGTGCCATTGCATCTCAGCTCACAGCAACCTCCAACTCCTGGGCTCAAGCAAGTCTCCTGCCTCATCCTCCCAAGTAGCTGAGACCACAGGCACCCGTCACAACGCCTGGCTATTTTTTGGTTGCAGCCATCATTGTTGTTTGGCGGGCCCAGGCTGGATTCAAACCCGCCACCTTGGGTGTACGTGACTGGCGCCTTAGCCACTTGAGCCACAGGTGCTGAGCCAGGTAAATTTTTCATGAGCAAAGGCAAATTTTGAGAATGGATGGAATGAAAATACATTTGAGGACTGGCTTAATAACTGTGAACAGACTGAGAGATCATGCTCAATATAGCATATCCATAATATATTTTTAAATTATAAGAAACAGGCTCCATGCCTGTAGCTCAGCAGCTAGGGCACCAGCCATGTACACTGGAGCTGGTGGGTTTGAATCCAACCTGGGCCTGTCAAACAACAATGACAACTACAACCAAAAAATACCTGGGTGTTGTGGCAGGCACCTGTAGTCCCAGCTACTTGGGAGGCTGAGGCAAGATAATCGCTTAAGCCCAAGAGTTTGAGGTTGCTGTGAGCTGTGATGCCAGAGCACTCTACTAAGGGTGACAGCTTGAGACAGTCTCAAAAAAACAGAAACAATAAGGAAAACTAGAAAACCTGGCATATATATAAGTAGATTATCTGAAATGAGTAAAAAGGACTCGAGTTATTGCAAACAGCAGAAGATAAATCCTAGTCATTAGGTCTAGGAAATTAAATAATACTAGCCAGGAAATACAGTAAATACAAATCTTAGAAATAATTTTAAAATTCATTTTGATTTCTTAATGCATTATTTAGCTTTTTAAACTGCAAGCTGTGGAGTGACAGACTTCCCCATTTCAAGTATTTTTTTTTTTTTTGAGACAGAGCCTCAAGCTGTCCCCTTGGGTAGAGTGCCATGGCATCACAGCTCACAGCAACCTCCAACTCCTGGGGTCAAGCGAGTCTTCTGCCTCAGCCTCCCAAGTAGCTGGGACCACAGGCACCTGCCACAACACCCGGCTATTTTTTTGGTTGCAGCCGTCATTGTTGTTTGGTGGTCCTGGACTAGATTCGAACCTACCACCTTAGGTGTATGTGGCTGGCGCCTTAGCCACTTGAGCCACAGGTGCTGAGTCCTTTAATGTAATTTGCCAAAAAAAAAAAAAAATAGAAGAAATATAAGCGTGCAATTGCTGTAGTAGCAAAGATTCTCATGCATGACAATCAGTTCGTACCAAGATTTACAACAGATACTTGGAATTATTTTATCCTTAATGTGGGTGAATAAATACGGGCAGGGATCTGTTATTTTTACTAAAACAGAAATAGTAGGACAGTTTCATTTACACATTCTGATCTAGCTTGGCTTTCTCACCTGGCTGCATGTAGATGACCTTTAGTGTGTGTGGATGTCATAGTTCACTTAGCAAACTATGAACATTTTTGGAGATATTTTCTATAAAACTCTAAGCAACCTTGTTAAAATGGAAAGATTAAGGGCTGCTTGAAACTATCAGAATAAACAAACCCTGTCCATATCCAAAGGAAAACTAGTCTAAATCATTATTGTAGTTCTGAGGGTCTAAATGTGTCATAATGCTGTTTCAAGTTTTGTTTTTTTTTTTAAAGGCAGAGTCTCATGGCTCAGTGCCTGTAGCTCAGCAGCTAGGGTGCCAGCCACATACACTGGAGCTGGCAGGTTTGAACGCAGCCCGGGCCTGCCAAACAATAAAGACAACAACAACAACAACAAAAATAGCTGGGCATTGTGGTGGGCACTTGTAGTCCCAGCTACTTGGGAGGCTGAGGCAAGAGAATCGCTTGAGCCCAAGAGTTTGAGGTTGCTGTGAGCTATGCTGCCACAGCACTCTACTGCGGGCAAAATAGTGAGACTCTGTCTCAAAAAAAAAAAAAAAGACAGTCTCTCTCTGTTGTCTAGGCTACAGTGCCATGGCCTTAGCCTACCTAGCTCACAGCAACCTCAAACTCCTGGGCTCAAGTGATCCTCCTACTTCAGCCTCCCCAATAGCTGGGACAACAGGCTAATTTTTCTATTTTTAGTAGAGATGAGGGTCTCATCTTGCTCAGGCTGGTTGTGAACTCCTGAGCTCAAGGGATCTTCCTACTTTGGCTTCCTAGAGTGCTAGGATTATAGGTGTGAGCCACTGCACCTGCTTGACCTCAATGTTTTCCTTCCTTGCCTTCTTTCCTCCTCAGCTTTCTTAGACTCGCTCACACCCATTAAGAGCTTCCTTTTGTGTTCCTATACCTCCTGCGCATGTCTCCATCATTGTATTAACTTGGTAGTTTTTCCTACTGACTCTTTTGAATGTAAAAGTTGTGTCTTTTAAGCTATGCATACACAGAGGCAGATAAAATTTTGGCAAAGGAGAGGCTAATAAATAATGCACAAATGAAAATAAATCATCCCTGCCCCCTTTTTTTGAGCCAGAGTCTCAAGCTGTTGCCTGGGGTAGAGTGCTGTGGTGTCACAGCTCACAGAGACCTCAAACTTTTGGACTTAAGCAATTCTCTTGCCTCAGCCTTCCAACTCGCTGGGACTACAGGTGCCCAATACAATGCCTGGCTATTTTTTTGCTGCAGTTGTCATTGTTGTTTAGTAGGCCCGGGCTGGATTTGAACCCGTCAATCTGGTTGTATGTGGCTGGCACTGTAACAACTGTACTACAGGAACAAGCCCCTTTGTTTGGTTTTGATGCCTGTAAATCAGCAGTTATCAACCTGTGGGTCATGACTCACAGGAACTATCTTAAAGGGCTGTGGCATTAGGAAGGTTGGGAACCACTGCTAAATCATTCTGTCCATTTGGATGGGCTGATTGGGGCATTGGCATAAGGGTCTATTTGCAAATTGGTACGTATGAATGTTGCTTGAGAGAACTCAGTGATGGCAATTTCAAAGGAAATACCAATACTAAAACACTGTCAGGTTACTTAGTTTTTGGCTTTTTGTCTTTAGTCCTTTGTCCTCAAGATTCCTTGAGTTTGGTATAAGGAATAATCTTTAAAAAGCCTGAGCCAGTGAATCTTCTCACACACTGGGTAACAGGTAATGTTTAAAAGGCTATTTAATCATTTGTTTTGCGTTGGTGTTGTCTACGCAACCATCAGTATTTGTCATGCTTCTTAAGTAAGGACACTGACTTTCCAACTGCCTTTCTTCCTAATAAGTATGTTTTGTAACATCATTTTCACTAGTTTTAACAGCACTGGTATCTCCATTAAAGATAAAGTAATCTTGGTGCTTGTGACTAGGTTAAGTGACTTGTGGTCACACAGTGAGTTGACAGATATGAGGACACCTCTGACTTAACTAGCTCTCCAGCAACTGCTACTACAGAGTTGACAGAGGAGTATACCAATAGCATAATACTTTGCCACATAAGGAAACCTGCGAGAGTTAAACCAAACACTTATATTGTCTCTTTTAGTGGGTGGTACTTAGCAGGTATGACAAGTAAGGAAAGTAATTGCTCTCAGGGAGTGGTTACTAACATGATTGAGCAAACTAGTTTCCCATCTCCTATTTTCATGATTTACAAAAGACACACCCTGCCTTTATCCATGTTTCTATAGCACACACCACTTCTCTAGCAAAGAGAGTAGTACAATGAGCTATGATACAGATATCGATAGTATGTATAGCTATTCCCCTTGAATTTTAATTTCTGTAGTCATAAAATATTTTCTTTTCCCCTTAATATCTAAGCTAGATTGTCAAGAAGATTAAGTAAAGACAACTATCTAATTAGGTGTAGGTATCTATTACTAAAGTATTTAGGTTAACCAAGACTGGAAGATACAGCCTAATGGATCATAGGAAGAGAAGGAAATCTATCTACCTAAAGTTTGGTGATTCTACTTTGCTAGGGCATGCTATAAAAAATATTTCATTAAATCCTTTGAAAATGACTTTAAAAAATTATAAAAATATGTTTGTAGAATAAATACACATAAGGTTTTTTTTTTTTGAGACAAGAGTCTTAACTTTGTCGCCCTTGGTAGAGTGTGGTAGCATCATACCTCACAGTAACCTCAAACTCTTGGGCTTAAGTGATTCTCCTACCTTAGCCTCCCAAGTAGCTAGGAGTATAGGCACTGGCCACAACACCTGGCTATTTTAGAGATGAAGTCTTGCTTTGGCTCAGGCTGGTCTAGAACCTATGAACTCAGACAATCCACCCACCTAGACCTCCCAGAGTGCTAGGGTTACAGGTGTGAGCCTCTGCACCCAGCCTAGACATATTTTTTTTTTTTTAGACAGAGTCTCATTATGTTGCCCTCAATAGAGTGCGATGGCATCATAGCTTACAGTAACTGCAAACTCTTGGGTTTAAGTCATTCTCTTGCCTCAGCCTCTCAAGTAGCTGGGACTACAGGTGCCTGCCATAATGCTGGCTATTTTTTTATTGTTTAGTAGGCCTAGGCAGGGTTTGAACCTGCCACCCTGGTTGTATGTGGCTGGCGCCTTAACCACTGAACTACTGGTGCTGAGCCAAATTTCTTAAAAGAAAAAAATCATATAAAAATGCAAGGAAAAGGGCAGTGCCTGTGGTTCAGTGAGTAGGGCACCGGCCCCATATACTGAGAGTGGAGAGTTCAAATATGACCCCGGCCAAACTGCAACAAAAAAATAGTAACAAAAAAATAGCTGGGCATTGTGGCTGGCACCTGTAGTCCCAGCTACTGGGGAGGCTGAGGCAAGAGAATTGCCTAAGCCCAGGAGTTAAAGGTTACTGTGAGCTGTGACGCTACAGTACTCTACCGAGGGTGATAAATTGAGACTCTGTCTCTAAAAAAAAAAAAAAAAAAAAAAGCAAAAGTTGAAAAACTCACCTCTCTCAATTTTAATAACTTAATAAAAACGTATAGTTATCAAAATACTTGGAACTATCATGAGAATGGAATAAAATTGAGAATACAGAAATAAACCCATACATTTGACTCTTTTCTGTTTTGGTTATTTGACTTTTGCGGGGGTGGGATGGTGGGTTGGTGGTGGTGGGCTGTTTTGTTTTGTTTTGTTTTTAAGAGATGAGGTCTCAGTATGTTGTCCAGTCTGGACTCCCAGCCTCCCAAATAGCTAGAATTACAGGTGCATGCCACTGTGCTGAGCTCTGGCTATTTATTTTTTGTCTCGTTTGCTCAAAACCTTCCAATGGCTTCCCATCATACTCAGTAAAAGCCAGTCTTTATAACGGCCCATCAGCCCCTCCCTAATTTGGTATCGTCTTACCTTTCTGACCTCCATTTCCTTTTACCCTCTCTACTCTGCTTCTGTCACTCTGGCCTCCTTTCTGTTCTTATATGTATGTAGTAGGCATTTTCCCACCTCAGAACCATTTCTGCCTTGCTATACTTTCTACTCTACAAAGCATATTTCTCGTTCCCTCACCTCCTTCAGATCATTGCACAAAATACGCCTTCTTCCCATAAACAAAAATCTTTCCTACCTGCAGCATACTCTACTTCACCTTCACTGCTTAAATTTTTTCTACAACACTTAATCCTGTCATAGTATATATTTGACTTCCATTTTTATTAGTTTTTTTTGAGACAGAGTCTTGGTATGTCACCCCTCGGTAGAGTGCTGTGATGTCACAGCACACAGCAACCTCAAATCCTTGGGCTTAAGTGATTCTCTTGCCTCAGTCTCCCAAGAAACTGAGCCTACAGGTGCCCACCACAATGCCCAGCTACTTTTTTAAAAAAAATTGTAGGCTTGGCGCCTATAGCTCAACCGGCTAAGGCGCCAGCCACGTACACTTAAGGTGGCGGGTTCAAATCCCCAGCCTGGACCCCCCCAAACAACAATAACGGCTGCAACCAAAAAATAGCCAGGCGTTGTGGCAGGCGCTTGTGGTCCCAGCTACTTGGGAGGCAGAGGCAAGAGACTCGCTTGAGCCTAGGAGTTGGAGGTTGCTGTGAGCTGTAATGCCACGGCACTCTACCCAGGGGGACAGCTTGAGGCTCTGTCTCAAAAAAAAAAAAAAATTGTAGTTGTCATTGTTTAGGAAGCCTGGGCCCAGCTTGAACCCACCAGCCTGGTGTATGTGGCTGGCACCAAGCCCACTTATGTTTTTATTTATTTTCTTTTTTTGAGACAGAGTCTATGTTGCCCATGGTAGAGTGTCATGGCGTCACAGCTCACAGCAACCTCCATCTCTTGGGCTTAAGCAACTCTCTTGTGCCTCAGTCTCCCAAGTACAGTGTTTCTCTGAAAATAAGACACTGTCTTATATTTATTTTTTTCTCAAGAAGACACACCAGGGCTTATTTTCAGGGATGTCTTATTTTTATTAAGCATTATACAACAATCTACATTTATTCAAATACAGTTATCTTCTTCTGGAACCTGACAGGGGGAGCTGATCTTGTTGGTGGGGCTGGTGCTAGTGATGTGTGAATTCCTCTCCCCTAGCCATTAGCATGTGCACAATCAGATGCCTGCAACCCAGGCACAAGTGCAAAGGGGTAGGAGAAAGGAGTTGTGGCAGATAAAAGGTATTCCAATCTTCCTTACTGCTTTGCCCGGAAATGCAGGTGTGACTATGCAGATTATTAGGGGTAGGGCTTGTATTTAATAAATGCATAGAAATCCTGCTAGGGCTTATTTTCTGGGTCTTATTTTCAGTTAAACACAGTAGTGATAAAACGTGTGTGTGTGTGTGTGTGTGTGTGTGTGCGTGTGTGTATAGAGAAAAGCATAAAGCAAAAGCAGAATCTTTAAAAAATATTTTGTACTCCCATGTTCACAGCAGCAATATTCACAATAGCCAAAAGGTGGAAGTAAACTAGGTGGTTTATACATACAATAGAGTATTATTCAATCTTTTTTTTTTTTTTTTTTGAGACAGAGCCTCAAGCTGTCCCCCTGGGTAGAGTGCCGTGGCATTTTACAGCTCACAGCAACTCCGCCTCCCAAGTAGCTGGGACCACAGGTGCCCGCCACAATGGCCGGCTATTTTTTGGTTGCAGCCGTCATTGTTGTTTGGTGAGTCCGGGCTGGGGATTCGAACCTGCCACCTTAGGTGTACGTGGCTGGCGCCTTAGCTGGTTGAGCTATAGGTGCCAAGCTGTATTATTCAATCTTAATAAGGAAATTTATTCATTTATTTATTTTTTGAGACAAGAGTCTATGTCACCCTCAGTAGAATGCTATGGCATCACAGCTCACAGCAACCTCAAACTCTTGAGCTTAAGCCATTCTCTTGCCTCCCAAGTAGAGACTATAGGCGCCCACCACAATGCCCAGCTATTTTTTGTTGTTGTTGCAGTTGTCATTGTTGTTTAACTGGCTCGGGTTGGGTCTGAACCCACCAGCTTTGTTGTATGTGGCTGGCGCCAGGCCTTAATAAGGAAATTTAAACACGTACTACAAAATGGATTAACTCAAAGACATGATGCTGCATGAAATAAGCCAGATACAAGGGCAAATACTGTTATGATTCCATTTATAGGAGGTACCTAGTCAAATTCATAGACAAAAATTAGAATGGAAGTTACCAGGGCTGGGTGGAAAGGAGGAATGAGGAATTGTTTAATGGGTACAGAGTACATTTTGCAAGATGAAAATAATCTGGAGATTGGTTAAACAATGTAAATGTATTTTAACCATAATAAAATATACACTCAAAAGTGGCTAAGATAATACATTTTGTTATGTATGTAAAAATTAAAAACAATCTTATCTGGTCATCAAAAATTACTTTCCGCTCCTTTCCCTGTATTCCCCCACCCCTATTTCAGCTAGACTGCTCTCTCCATAGTACTCCCAGTATCTCTCTTGAGCCTTTGCCCCATGGTGTTTCTTCTCTGGAATGCTCTTTCATAATCAGCCAACCACTGTCAAAAGTCTGCTTGTGCTTTGGTTCCAAAGACGTTACCTTTTAGATCCAACCAGTAGTCACATCCTCCAAGCGATCATTACTCTTTCACACTACAGTCCTCTCCCTTTTCTGCAGCACACAGAAGACCATACACAAGGATTTATTGCTTTAGCTTAACCTCTCCAACCGCAACTCCTGAGGCCCCGACATGGGGGACGTGATTCGACAGTTCTGCACCCCTCTCCCGACACACACACTGATTAGCACAGAGCTGAGCACACAAGACCTTCAGTAAAAACTCAATGCACTGGACAGTGCATTAACTCAATACGATATCAATTACGGGCGAGGGAGTGTAGGGCTTGGCAAAGCAAAACCGTTGAGTCCTTCAGCATCCTTGAAAATAGCCCTATAATTTGCATAGCATTTTACCCTTCAAAACACTTCCCCACATGTCAGCCGAAGACGCGAAGTATCAGCGTTATTTATGGAAGCGCTCCAATAAGAAAAGGACTCCTGGGGTGGCGCCTGTGGCTCAAGTGGGTAGGGCGCCGGCCCCACACACCGAGGGCGGCGGGCTCGAACCTGGCCCCCGCCAAACCGCAACAACCGAAAAAAAAAAAAAAGCCGGGAGTCAGGCGCCTGTAGTCCGGGCTACTCGCGAGGCCTAGGCAAGAGAATCGCCTAAGCCCAGGAGTTGGTGGCTGCTTGAGCTGTGACGCCACGGTACTCCGAAAGCGATAAAGTGAGACTCTGTCTCTACAAAAAAGAAAAAGAAAAGGACTCTAGCTGACCCAGTCTAAAAGTCCCAGAGGCATTCACTTAGCAGTATCCTCTCCAAAAAGGGAAGAGAACCGCTAAAACGCTGCGCTTCCGGCATAGGCGTCAGCGCCTACTCAGGAAGGGAAGAGAGAAAGGACGCACAACCCTTCTACGGTAAGTCGGAGGGCACAATTTCCTTTAGCGAGGTGGGCGGACGCGTGTAACCCAGAAGTGAAAGGCCGTTTCCTTCAGGTATTAGACACCCCCTCGCCCCTGCCGCCAAATCAAAGGAAGTTTCACTTGACGACTTTTATCTGGACTTTCCAGACTCCTCTTTAACTTTTCCTGTTTGCTATCTGGTCCTTGTTGCTGTGGCCACTTAGATCCGACCCTCCTTCTCTAGCTCGAATTTTCCTGCAACTGCCTACGGGCCCTAACTATATTTTGGCCACACTTAAAGAACCTTTACCCTACGGGTCCCCCTCAGGGTCAACTAACGTTCTCCTTGAGGGCATAAGCTCCTAGGGCTTTCACCTCTTGAAGCCCAAAGCAGCCAGACCGGCGCCTGCGCGAGGCGTTACCATAGAGAGGCAGCCACCTCTCTGGTCTCGGTTTACACTCTATGGTGCGGCCAGGTCGGTGGCGGTAAGGAGAAAAAGGGAGACTCCACTGCGCACGCGCTCTCGACTTCTCGCTCACTGGCTCGAGCTCTCTGTCTCCCCCCCGCTTTTTTTTTTTTTTTTTTTTTTTTTTAATCCCCGCACCGAGTACTTAACCTCATTGGGGTGGAGGAAGGAGAAGGCGGCGGCTGCCTGGTCCGCAGCGGCAACAGTAGCGAATAATAGGGCTGTAAGTACTGGGTTAGAGCGAGGAGGTTCAGACCCGAGCCCGCCCGGGGCCTCTGGCCCCTCCCCCGCAGTGGCGGGCGCGGGTCTGGGTGGGGGCAATGTCCAGCGCTGTCATCCGCTTTAGTGTGCACTTTGGGGGGAGGGGGTGGCCCTTAGGTGAGAACGGGGCGAGGAGTAGGATGCGAGGGTTGTTTATCCAACCAGTTGGGCGCTGATCTCAGGCTGCTTTGCAGAGGGAATGGGGGTGGCTGTGGGGTCAGCGGGGCTTTGTGTGCCCCTCTCTCTTCCCCTCTCCCAGAAACCACCCTGGGCCTCCTTCCAGACCCTGCGCTCCCGGGCCGGCACAGCACTGGTAGCGTTTGAAAGGAGCCCGGGATTGCGAGGGGAGGGGGCGAGGGAGAGAAACCTACAACAGCTAATCATCGGCGAGTGATGGGTGTGGAGAAAGATCTAGAGGGAAGGGGTGTCGGGGAGGCGGGCGGCCGGGGCTCCTAGCTTCGGCCAGACAAAAGCTCAGCGAGCTGTGCTGAACGGAGCAGCCGGCCTGGTGGGATGCCGAGGGTCCCATTGGTCCTCGGGGCCCTCAGAGAGCTCCTTTTCGAAGCTGGGAAAGCGAACAAGTGCTGAGTTAAGCCTATGCAGCCTTCTCAACTTGCCTTTGTTGTTCTTTGGTATTGGCAGAGACGCTTTGATGAAGATGAGTGTGTGATCTTGCACGTTAGCCTGGCTAGGTACAATGGAGCTAATTGAATTTTGCTTTCCATTTTCGAGCTGCTCAGGATGAGTATGGGGTTTTCCAAAGTCTAACTTATTACATAATATTTTAAAAATAATTGTGTTTATTTTTAAAATTAAGGAAAAAATTCTGTGGCGCCCTAAAGCATGTTGTGTTGCATCTTGGTGAGTTTCCGTGTAGTGGGGCTCATACGTTGAATACTAACCATTATGTAGAATCTGTGAACTCTTTAAATATGATAACTTTAATTTGTAGATGTGGCAGTTAAAGCTTCGAATTCTCTAGTCCTTTGGGAGGCAGTGATGCAGAAGAGTCAGAAGGGACAAACAGTTTCTTGCTCTGTTGCCACCCAGCCAGGTTCGTCAGCCCACTGCCCAGGAGGAAGCTGATACCCAGAGCCAGCAGAGTTTACAGCAGAGAAAGGGTTTATTCTGCATAGTGCAAAACTGGGAGGATGGTTTTCTCAAATCTGCTGCCACAAGAATTGGGGAGACAGGGCTTTAAGGATAGTCTGACAGGCAGGGGATTAGGTAATTAGTTTGCTTTGATAATTGGCTAAGTTTGGGGCAAAATTTTAAGGGTATGGAGATCATCTTGTTTTGCTTCAGCTCCTGGGGTCATGATTCCAGTAAAATTGGTTTGTTGGTATGGGCTTCTAGTCTGGGTGGGTTAGCCAAATGCATTGGAATGCTGGGACTGGAAGATACTTCACAAACTACCTCTAGTTTACAAACAGGTGATATTATCTACGGAGAAAAGTTAAGAATCTTTTTTTTTTTTTTTTTTTTTTTTGAGTCAGAGCCTCAAGCTGTCCCCCTGGGTAGAGTGCCGTGGCATTACAGCTCACAGCAACCTCCAACTCCTGGGCTCAAGCGAGTCTCTTGCCTCTGCCTCCCAAGTAGCTGGGACCAC
>CAUYTI010140274.1:0-14056 GCA_963575145.1 Galago senegalensis | reverse complement strand
CCGCCTCCCAAGTAGCTGGGACCACAGGCGCCCGCCACAACGCCTGGCTATTTTTTGGTTGCAGCCGTCATTGTTGTTTGACGGGTCCGGGCTGGGGATTCGAACCCGCCACCTTAGGTGTACGTGGCTGGCGCCTTAGCCGGTTGAGCTATAGGAGCCGAGCCTTGACGAGTGTTTTCAATGGTCAGCGCTTGTCTCTCCTTTTTTCTTTGAATGGTTGCCTTAGGCTACCAGGGTCACTTGTCCATGTGAACGGAGAGCCAGGATGTCCCTAGGAACATGGCTTCCATCCTCACCCTCTCTCCCGCTCTTTCTCCCGTAGGTGCCCTTTTGTCTTGGTGCAGGGCCATTCTGGGTAGCCTATCAAGTGCTTAGCATGGTGCCTGGTACATGGAATGCTACTTATTCCACGTATTGTTCTTTGACTCAAACTATTATTGTTTTTTGGCTTGAGCGCCATCTTAGAAAATCAGAACATTAGCTTTATCAGCAGCCCTGGGGTGGCTAAGTTTCATTTCCAGCTGGAGAATGTGTAATTAGGAGGGAGGACTCTCTTTCTTCCTCAGGAAAAGAAGAAATACTTAAGTAGCATTTTCTGATGATTGGTCTTGTACCAACAGTGTATGGCAGTGGTTCTCAACCTTCCTAATGCCTCCGAATGCTGTGATCCTTTAATACAGTTCCTCATGTGGTGGTGACCCCTAACCATAAAATTATTTTTGTTGCTACTACATAACTATAATTTTGCTACTGTTATGAATCGTAATGTAACTATCTGATACGCAGGATGTATTTTCATTGTTACAAAGGGGCCGTGACCCACAGGTTGAGAACTGCTGGTGTATGGTATGATTGATTGATGCCTGGGGAGAATCGGTTGTTAAATATTTCAAATATTGCCCTTGCCTGGGAAGATTCTGATGAGTCTAGTTGGGCAGATTGTTTAAATTCACCACATTCTTCAGAGAGTAAGAAGTCTGCACAGATTGAAGGTGGAAACTAACCTGCATCTAGAAACTTCTATGGGTCAGTCATCATCTCCAAGTCCTATAACATGGAAATCTCATTCTCACTTCCCAGTTGGAGAACCCAAAATCTATTATAATAATCTGTGCAGAATCAAGTGACCGAGGGGCTGGGACTGAGGGAGGCCACCCGACGTCGTCAAGAGGTTACCCAGGCTGTCAAATGATGGAGCAGAATTGCAACATGTCTGTTTTCCCCACAGTTCCTGTTTATTTTAGCACAAAGAAGTAACTGAAGATACTGAAATTCTTCAGTAAAATTCTGTAGGACATGGGGCAGTGAGAATGTAATAAAAATCACAGGAGCTTTTAAAGTAACAGTTGGAATTGAGGATCTCAAAGTCCCCAGAAATGCAGAGAATTTGTGCTTGTAGAAAACACCTCGTAGGCTCCATCATAGCTCTTCCGGGAAGTTTTCCAAGGGCCTTTTGTGCAGCAGCCACAGCCTGTGATGTTAGGTTCTCTTTACTAAACGGCCCCTTTGTAGGAGCAGCCAATGTCCATTTTGTTGTTGGTTGGTGACAGTGAGAGAGTGTGCTGTTCTGATAGGCATAGAGCCCCCAAATCAAACGCACTTGGGTTCCAGTTCTGGCTCAGACGATTAATAGTGATGTCCTCCAGGGCAAGGTGCACGATCTTTCTCTTTGCTTCTTCCCTGGTGGAATGTACGTTCAGGTCTCATGTAGTAAGCGCTCAACAATGCCGTGTCCCCTTAGTTCACAGCTCTCTGTTTTGTTGCCTGGCAAAGAAACCTTCTTTGGCGCTTCTGTTCAGGGATCACCTTTCTTGATCTTCCCCAAACCAAGTCAGCTGAGTTTCTGTTTTTCTGCTGTGTCGGCAGAAACTGTGTGAATGCTTTGATCACCGTGCTTGCCACATTGTGTCATAACGATCTGTTAAAGGTCTGTGGGTGCTAGGATGCCTTCGGCTGCATTCAAACTGGCTTATTCGGTGGAGAAATTAATATGTCAAGGAACAAAAAGCCTAAAGGAGCTAGATTCCCTCTCTGAGATTGAGTGGTGCCATCACAGAAGGAGAGAGGAGGAGGTGGTGGTTTTAAAATGTGTCCGGGATCTTACATGCTGCCAGGCTCAGGCTACTTGGGTTCTCTTTCTAGAGCTTGCAATGGGTGGCCACCCTGAGAGTTGATTGCTGTGTTGTCTCTGAGATTGGGCCCAACCCGGATGATGATAAGCTCGAGTTTCCTCTGACCGTGACCTCCTCATGCAGCCTCTGCAGCTGCCTCTGCACTGGGCGAGGGAGGGCAAAGTGTGTTTGACTGTCCTTACACCTGATCGGGAAGGAAAACAAACTTATGTATGATGTATTTCAAAATCCAGGCAACCCCCCAGTTCCTGTAATCTGTGAGGATGCGCAGAAGCAGAAGCTGTTTGTAGGGCCGATTGTAATCAGCACTCCTTCAGGGAGATTCTGATAGTATTCAGGATCCAGCAGTGGAGACTTCCTCCTTTGTTACCTTCTCTCCCCTCCTCATTCCAAGCACATTCTCCATCTGTCTTGCATAGCGGAGACCACCAAGTCAAGAAAGTGCCACTTCCTTTCCTTGCTTCTAATTTGGACTGGTGTATGCTTTTCATACGTTTTTAAATTTAATTTATTTTATGTTTTTAGAGACAGGATCTCTATAAAGTGGAGTGGTGAAACCACAGTTAACTGTAACCCCAAACTTGGGAGCTCAAGCAATTATCCTGTCTCAGCTTCCTAAGTAGCTGGGATTACAGGGCAACCACATCTAGCTAATTAAAAACTTTTTTTTCTCTTAGTTTTTTTATTAAATCATAACTGTGTACATTAATGCATTTATGGGGTATAATGTGCTGATTTTATATACAATTGGAATGCTTACATCAAACTGGTTAACATAGCCTTCACCTCACTTCCTTAATTATTGTGTTAAAACACTTATACTCTACTCTTAATAGATTTGACATGTACCCTTGCAGTAGGCACCACAGGTGAGGTCCCACCGATTACCCTCCCTCCACCCGGCCTCCCCCGGCCCCTCCCCTCCCCCTCCTCGTCCCTCCTTCATCCTGGGTTATAGTGTGTTTTATCCTTTGTATGAAAGTGTGGGTGTTATATATTAGTTTCATAATAGTACTAAGTACATTGGATACTTTTTCTTCCATTCCTGAGATACTTTACTAAGAAGGATGAGATGGAGACTGTTTATGTTGCCCAGGCTAGTCTCCAATCCTAGCCTCAAGTGATCCTTCTGTCTTGACTCCCTAAAGTGCTAGGGTTAACACGTGAACCACCACGGTCAGTCTACTTTTCATAAATTTATCCCCACATGTCTCAAGAATCAGGTGGTCAGGTAACCAGTCTAGCAGCCAGAAAAATCCCAGCTCTGCTAAGTACTGACTATGGAACCTTATATAATCTACTTACCTTCTGGAACCTCGCTGCCTCATCTGTCTCATGGGATAACAATTACACCCTGCTCCTAGAGTGGTTATCAGTATAGAGTGAGGTCACATGGGTCATGTGCCTTAGAAAAGACAGTACTAGATTTCTAGGAATTTTGGCATCGTTCTGCACAAGAAAGAACTCCACTGATGAGTAAGTATGGGACACCCTGGGGTAACCAGGTCTATGTCCTGTGGGATCCCTTGGCACTCTAAAGAAGCTCCATACAATAATGTTCATTGAGACCCTCTAAGAAAGATAATGTTAGCAAGCCGTGCTTTCTTAACCTGCCCGACCACAGAATCCTATTTTGGAAGGCATCTCATGGGACTCCATCTAGTGTCTGAGTTCTGTATTCAGGAAGCCAGGTTGCTTGTAGGCCCATAGCTGGTACTTCACCTGGAGGGGAGGCTGTCCCATCTGGGGTCGAGGGAAGGTGCTCTGGAGGGTGAGTGGAGCCCCAGAGTTCCTCCTTCATTGAGTGAATTCCGGGGAACAGAGACTTAGCAATGGCCTCCTGGGAGCCTCACACATTCCTCATGGCGCACAGGCTTCAGGACATGCAAACAAGTCTCTAGACAGCCCTGGACACTCAGTCTCCAGCGTGGGTGTGGCAGGCTTCACGACTTGCAAACAGTCCTCAGACATTCTGGGCCCTTGGTCCCCAGGCTGAGTGTGGAAATGCCCCTGGACAGTTGTCCTGAGGGGTCCTACACACGAGAGGCCACCACACCCTTCTCTTGCCCGGTGCTAGGTAGGGTAGGAGGCGCCATTTTTTACCAAAATGAAAGCCACTTGAAAGTCACCTCTGTGACAAAGTGAGCAGCAGTTTTCTGAATGCAAGCCACTTTTGTATTGACCATGCTTTCTGAGCAGACTGCTGGGCGGAGCCACCTTCACCTCCCTCGGCTGCCAGTGCGATGGACGCTCAGCGAGAAGGACACTACTGCATTCGGCCATTCCCCACCCCCAGATTTCAGTTTTCCAGCCCCAGAGAAATCAGCAATCTTTCCTGGCTTCGACAGCCTGACACGGTATTTCCTTCTGTGGTGGGTTTTGGTCCCTGTCACCTTTGGCTATCCGGGTGTGGCTCTGTCTCCTGACAGCTGGACTGTTGGTGAGGGAAGGAAGCTTGCAGAGCCTTCTGACCTGGAGCATCCCCCATCCCGGCTCTGAGGCTTTGACCCCCACCGTGTAAAGTTAGTTGGCTGATGGGTATTCCCCAGGACTTCTTGGGATGAGCAGAGCTTCTGAGCAGCAATTCTTGGTCCATTTGGGGGGATCTGATGCGATCTTTGTCTCCTCTCCCCAGAGAAAATGACATGGACTTACACACACAGAGCTCCTGGCATCTGGGGTAAAAACTCCTACATGAGGGCCCTGTGAGTCTGGTCTTTCCTTTACTTTTAGGGATCCCTGTTCAGTCCCCTTTAGAATGGCATTTGTGGTGCTGGCGCCCAGGTGACCCCAGCATGAAAAGGCTCATGTGTCGGGGATCCCTAGAGGTTGGTCACAGCGTGGAGGAGAGGGACAAGAGTACAGAGACTGGGATGGGGCAAATCAGAGGTGGAGCAGGATGAGATGGGGCAGGAAGCCAGAGAATTTGGGGAGGAGGAAGAAGGGGACAGAGGAGGGGAGCCAGCAGGGGGAGGGGTGGGGCAGGTGGGAGCTGAGGGGCAGAGGGAGCAGAGGCCCTGACTGGGGGCATTCAAGACAGGGTGACACGTGAGTGATGCCCAGTGACTTGAGAGAGAAGCAGTTGGCGGCCTGAAAGGGAGGAAGACAGAGAGCAGGGCTTTTCAATATGAGCATTCATGTTGCAGTGACAGGAGTCATTTATCACGCCCTGAATAGGGGCGCAGGGCCCTGCGCTGCCGCCAAAGGCTCTGGTTAAAGTTTTACCTGCGTGTGAAAGGGGCTGGGGCAGCCCTTCTGAGCTGCAGGGGCTGCGGGGGCGGCCCCACAGGGGCCCATCTGTTTGGAGCAAAAGACTTTGGCACCAGGGGAGGGGAGCCCTGGCACAGGATGCTCCCGGGAGTGGGGACCCCTCCGGGCGTCCGGCCCAGTGGGGAAGGGGTCTGTCTCACACAGGCTCCTGGAAAATGCTGCTCCAGGCACTGGATCAGGAGCCTGTCCCCACATCAATCTTGTGAGCCCGCTGGGGTGGCTAGGGGACTGGGATAGGGCAAGTGAGGGCTCATTTTGTCAAGTGGTATCACTGGTGTTCAGCTGAAATTAAAAAAAATATTATTTAGTACTTTCATGTGTCAGGCACTGTGTAAATCTCTACATCTATCTATCTATCTATCTATCTATCTATCTATCTATCTTCCATCCATCTATCTACCCACCCATCTATCAGTGGCCAATCTTGTAGCCTGGGAACTTAGGGGTTTCCTGGGATTCAAGAGCTAAATCTGGAATTATCCTGGGCAACACAGGACAGTTGATCACCCTGATATGAATTCATTTAATTTCATAATAACTCTTGGAAAGAGGTGCTGCCATCTACCACCCCCCCCCCCGCCTGGCAAGTGAGTAAATAGGCATGAAGAGTAAAGTTATGTGCCAGAGGTTGTGAAGTTAGTGAGCAGGACGGCTTGGGTCTGATTGCAAAGTCTGAGGTGCCAATCCTCCACCTGGTTGCCGGGAAACCTGGAGGAAACACCAGAAAGACAGACAGGAGCCAGCCAAGGAGGAGCTGGGGGCAGTGTCTGGATGATGAGGATGACGAGGTCTGGTGTGTTCTTGGGTCTTTGGGACCCATTATTTGAGATGGGGCCAGCTGCCAACTCTTTGGTCTCCCTGGTCCACATAGGGGCCAGCAGTGCAGGAGCTGGTCTGTCCTCAAGATGTTCAGGACAGCTTGAGTGTGGGGGAGGTTCCTGATATTTGTCCAGGCATGTAATTAATGACAACTCAGGCCCTTGTCAAAACTCCCAAGCCCATGGGGACTAGAAGGGAAGTTCAAGGACAGTTGTATTGGAACTCCAAACTTTGATGGGGTTCAGAGAGCTGAGAGGGGAGAAGCTGGGATGCTTTGCACAGAGGCCCTGCACCAGCCATGAGGAGGCCTCTGGGTGATAGTGGGTGAGCCAGAACAGGGCTTGAGGTAGTGCTCCTTGGCAGGAACCACTTGATGTATTTGCCATCCTGGGTGGTGGCATGGCTCTGTTGTCCCTAAGCCAGGATCCTTCCAGTGAGAGGAAGCTAATCCAGGGCTTATGAGTCAGGTCTGGTATTCAGAGGTCATTGGGGGGAAACTTGAACTTGAAATTTCTCTTTTGTGGACTTCGTTGATTGAGATTTTTAGTACAAAGCATCTTCTGGATACCAAGTTGACACTCAGCACATGGGCTGAGGTATCAATGTTGGGAAAACAAGAGTGTGTGTGTGTGTGTGTGTGTGTGTGTGTATGTAGAGGAGGGGGCTGTAAAACCTCTCGCTCCTGCCAGGATCACAGCCCAGCATGGGGCTGTAGCAGGGTCTTTGCTGGTCCCACCACAAACTCCTAGACGCTGAGGCCTGGCCGGCTGGGGCTTCTGTCTCAGGCTGTGGCTTGTCTCCTGTGATCCCATCTTACCTCCTACTAGATCCTAGATATCCTGCCTCTTTGGGCCATTCCAGCCCCAGCCCAGACATCTGCCTGTCTGCATGATGGTGGGACCTTCCTGGGTTTGGTGTCCACATTTGGAGACTTGGGGAGCCATACTGTGCCACCCCAGAGCTGGCTGATGGGCCATGAGTGATGAGAACATAGAGGTCTTATGTGCAGAGAGAGAGGTCACCAGTAGGAAGTGTGAAGCTCCTCAAGGACCAGGTGGTGGGGCTTCCAAGAAGTATGTGATAAAGGAGGCTGGGGTGGGGAGGGGAAGGAGCATGTAGGATCCCAGGGCTGCTTCTCCTTCCTCCATCCACTCAACACACACAAAACATGTCACTACTGTGTGCCTCTCTGTGTTAGGCTCAGGCAACGCAGGAGAAACTATGGCATGGCCCCAGCTCAGGTCAGTTACACCGTGCGGTCAGTGCCATAAAGTAGATGATAAATGGGATCCTGAGTTCGGGAATGACAGGGCTTCTGAGAAGGTCCCTCTGGGGAGGTGACATGAGAGTGGAGCCTGAAGGACAGACAGGAGCCAGCCAAGGAGGAGCCAGGGGCAGTGTCTGAATGAAGGGACCAGCATCTGCAAAGCCCCAGAGCTTTCAACATTTGAAGGATGAAAAGCCAAAGAGGGCTGTTGGGGATAGAGGGAGTGAGTGGCATCTGGCCTGAGGGAGGTGCAGGTGGAGACGAATGGTTCAGGGGATGGATCATTTTTCTGGGACATGGCCTGTGAGTCTGTTACTAGATCTCAGTGTTAGCATGAAACGTGCCCCATAAACATGCTGGAGGATGAGTGGAGGCAATGCGGGGGGAGCTGGGTCGGAGCTGGGGGGTTGTGTGTTCTACCTGAGGGGAGCAGAGAGAGACACCCCCGGAGCTGCCCCTGCTGGCCTCCCTGGCCTCCCCTGCCCCCCCCCTCCCCGTAGCTTGTGGTAAGTGCCTTGGAGACACTGAGCAGGGAGCCTGCAGGGGACCTGCACTTGTGCCCTGCCCAGGGGATATTCCGTGAACAGAGTCCCTCTCGGTTTTTCATGTCATTAATTGGTGATCTTCAGGCTCTGAAATAGCATTTTCCCTCTCCCATAGCTTATTTCATTATCCTCAGTTCAGTACACATGGGTGCCACACGAGGCAGCCTGCTTGGATATATTAGGAATTATTTAAATGAGATGGGGATGTATGGGCAGTTAAAAACGCAGTCTTCTATTCTGCCCTAATTAAGTATCAAATTACATTACAATTATTCCCAAATATAAACTGGCTGAGGATCTCAACAGGGGAGGTTCTCGGAGCGTCAGGGGAAAAGTGAAACAGGGTGGGGCACAGTGGGAGCGCTGGTCCCGGGCCCTAAATGTGCTCTGAAGCCCAGGCAGTGTGCGTGTGTGCGTGCGTGCGTGTGTGTGTGTGTGTGTGTGTGTGTGTGTGTGTCTGTTTCTGTGTCTACGTGTCATCAACTCCACTGCTGTGCTGTGTCCATTTTCGGTCCGGCCTTGGCAGCCATGAGTTCTGTCCAGCCTCTGTGCCAGCTCACACTCTAAGGCTCTAACCTTCCCCAGCAGTGGGATCTGAGATGTCTCTTAACCTCCTTGAAGGTTGTGTTTTAGCCGCTTCCTCCTACACTGCCGGGCACATAGGTACCTCTTGGAACATTGAGCCATCACTGTCACTGCTGTCAGCTGACCATGCGGGTCTAACAGCAGCATCAGATTGTCTAAGAGGTGGGGACCTGTCAGGCTTCCCTCTGCATCTGGCTCTCACTTTTCCGCTCAGCTGCTCAGGCCGGGTTGGGCCTGCGGTGGCTTCAGTGAGGCTCCAGTTGCCTTCCCCGTGTGGTTGGAGAGCACCCATTCTATATGGGCGCTTTGTAAATGCTTCTTGTGTGATGTTCACTCAACCCTGGGAGGAGGGAACTGTTTCAGCCAAAGAGTGGCAGAGCAGGATTCACGCCCAGGTCTGCTTCTGAGCCCGGGCACTCAGTGGGGGTGGTGTGGGGTAAGCAAGAGCCCCTTGGTCCTCCAGGCTGGTGACAACTCAGGTTTTCTCTGAGTTGTTTTCATCCATTTGTTTTGTGTTATTAGGCAGCTCCCTCTGTAGCTCTTGGGCAGGGTCCTGATTAATCTTTATTAACAAATTATTAATAATTATTAACCATCATGAAGCTCCTGATGCTGCAGGGCTCTGAGTTTGGCTGGTTCCATTCCTCTTCTCCTGTGCCTGCTGTCTGTGTTGGGCCCGGGCATGGGGGGAAGGAGGCGCTGCTGTCAGAGGAGCCTGTTCTCGACCTGCCTCATTATTAGGGAGCTGGGGGTTTCCCAGGGCTGTCCAGGCACTTTCAGACAAGACCCTAATACACCCTGGGACCTTGTTGTGGGTTAGATTGTACCTCCCCAAAGATGGTAAGGTCAGTCTTGACCTCAAGCACTTGCAAATGTGACTGACCTTATCTGGAAACAGAGTTTGTTCAAGTAATAAAGTTAAAGTTACCATCATTACTACTATGGTGGTTCCTAATCCAATATGGCTGATGTCTTCATAAAAGGGGGAATTTGGACTCAGAGACCCAGGGAGAACACCATGTGAAGTTGAAATCCAAGATCAGAGTGATGGATCTATAAGCCAAGGAATGCCAAGGATTGCCAACAGAGCAAAAGATGGGGAGCAGCCTGGAACGGACCCTCTCTTACCACCCTCAGCACTATACTCTGCTGACACCCAGATCACTATCTTCTATCATCCAGAACTAGGAGACAATACATTTTTGTTGTCAAGCTACTCAGTGTGTGGCCCTTCGTTATGGCACCCTTAGGAACAGAGATAGACAGAGCTCAACAGCAGATAGAGGCAGGGCAGAGGGAGTGGAGAGGTACCAGGTGGTGACCAGGAGCATGGCCTTGCTAGTGGCCAGGGGATGATGGTTGCGGGCCTGGTCTGGGCCAAGCCAGCAGCCGTCTTTGTCAATGGGTGGCAGCTGGGGTCCCTAAGCAGAGACAACAAGCCTTCTCAGGCATGAGCTGCCTTTGGGTCTGAAGGGAGAGGGAGCAGACTCCAGGGTTTGGGGCAGGAACAGGTAAGACCTGGGTATGATGGAGGCTTCAGAGCAGAGATTTCTGGAGCTCAGCAGCATTCGTCTCTTCTGCATCTGCCCATTGGCTAAAACTAGTCACACAGCCCGACTCAGATTCAGGGCCCACTGGGTGTATAGTCTAGCTTTGTGCCCAGTGTCCCTGCATCTGACAAGTTCCTGCTGATGGACTGTAAGGAGAAGAGACGGAGCTACCCTTGGGCCAGGTGGTTAAGAGGGAGTTTGTCCTCTCCCACTTCTCCTTTCCTGACTGCTGGCTGCGCAGATGGATTTGGAGGCTGGAGGCTGGACATAAAGGGCACTGGGTCCTGCGGTCCCTGCTCAGACTGGCCTCCCTGCTATCTGCTCAGGGATAACTGCCCTAGAGAGTCACCCAGACAGCTACATCCCTGGGAGTCTGTTATTGAGGGAAAGCAAAGGTCATTGTGGGAGGCCTCTGACATTGTGGGATTCTCACAGCAGTTTAGGAGTGGGGAGAGCTGGGTTGGGCTCTAGGCCTTGACCCCTTCTGCCTTTGTGGTGTTAGGCTGCTTCACAAAGCTCAGATGCCTCATTTTTAAAGCACACAAGGTCTTTGTGAAGACCACGTAATAAGCCATGTGGGTGTTTGTGAAGACTGTGTAAGCCATGTGGAAGGGCCCAGCCTGGTGCACAGTGCTTGGCAGTGAGGGCATGCCTGCACGCCACTTCTGTCTCTTTTCCTTCTGGGGTCCCCCTCCCTAACCCCAGAAGGGAGGCCACTTATAGTGACCTCTCTTTCTTAAATAAGAAATCTCTTTCCAGTGAGATTTGTCCTCTAAGTATCTCCTAGACTCCTCCAGAGAAGCTGGGGTCCCCAAGTCTGACCTTGGAGTCTCCTTGATTTATAAGGTTTCTTATTTCCATTTTAAAGGAAGTATTTCTAATAAAGTAACCAAAACCCATGTGCTATTTTTGGATGCAACTTCTCTCTTTCTCTCTCTTTTTTTTTTTGGTAAGACAGTTTGTGCTAATTAGATGTAAAAATCATCTCTGGAAAATTATATAATTGACATGCAATTTACAAAACAGACCTTTGCTATTATTTGCCCTGCTGCTTTGCAGTGAAGTTAGTAAACAGCATGAACACAGGAGCTGGATCAGTGCGCTCCAAGGGAAGGAGGCACAGTGAGTCCACATCTCGGATGTGGTCCTCTAGGTGATATGCCAGGTCCTCACTGTGGAGGCCCATCCTCCTGAAAGACAGCTCAGGCCATGCTGGCTGACATTGGCCAGACCCCAATCACTCTGACTGCAGCCACAGGATGATTCGCACATGGTTTTCTAACGTCTCAGCTCTGATGGGATTCGCAAGTACCCAGGTGTGAGGGAAGTCTGCTAGAGGATGCTTAGGGAAAAGAGAGGGAGGTGTCAGTGGTTGACGGAGGCCACTGTCTCAGATGGTGTCTTGATTAGTGACTTAGATCAGGCCTCTAGCATAGGGTGATCATATGGGTAGATGCTGTGATACTAGAAGGTCTAGTTAATGTGTTGGAAGACAAGGGTAAGATCTTACCATCTCCAGCTGTGGTGACTTATGCCTTTGGGAGGCTGAGGAGGGAGGATCACTTGAGGCAGGCTGAGACTCACCTGGGTGACCTAGCTAGACCCTGTCTCTAAAAAAAAAAAAAAAAAAGAAAAAAAATTAGCCTGTAGTCTCAGCTACTTAGGAGGCTGAAGCAGGAGGATCACTTGAGCCTAGGACTTTGAACTTGCAGTGAGCCAGGCTGACAGCAAGGCACTCTAGTCTGGCAGACAGAGCACCACCCTATCTCAAAACAAACAAGCAAACCTGGTCAAAACAAGTTAAATCTCTTGACAGGTTGGAGCCATATTCAAACCTAACAGGAGAAAATCTGACAGTTGCATCTAGAAAATCACCTGCAGTGGGAAAGATGAGATTTAGCAAAAATGTATCAGTCAGTATCCAATCAGGAGAGACAGAAACCGCACCAGGTCTTCTAACAGAAAGAATTTTGTGCGAAGCATAGTCATCAGAAAACCGCAAAGGCAAAAAGTGAACGCTAAAGGCATTGTGTGGGGGGCAACTGCAGGAAGCAGCCATCTGGGGCTGATGGAACAAAGGGAAGAAGCTGGGATTATTAAAAGTTAGAAGCTGGGCGGAAAGAGCGCAGACCTCCGAGGAGGAAATGGCAGCTGGCTAATGCTGGTGTCTCTGAAAAGACGTGATGAGTCTCGATCTGCACATGTTGAAAAAATGGGAAACTAGATCGTTTCTGTTCTTGGGAGGAATTGCCACCGCCTGGATGAAGCAGCATGCTGGGGCAAGGCTACCGGGAACAAGAACTGAAACAGAAACGGAGGGCAAACACAAAGAAGCGTGCCTCTTCCTCCGCCAGGCTTCACATCTCCCTCCAGGGCCCCGTTGGCACAGCCTAACCTGGAGCCTCCAGCCAAGGAGAACTGTGGTTTACAGAGTGCCAGCTCCAGCATCAAGAATCAGAGTATAGCAGGAGGAGTCCCTAACGACACAATGTAAGTCAATACAGATATCAAATAGCTACAGGCTGCCTCATTAGAAGTATATAACTTTAAATATTGATGCAAAAATATTCAACAAGATGCTAATGAACAGAATCCAGCAACACATCAAAAAAAGTATACACCACAACCAAGTGGGTTTTATCCCAGGATCTCAAGGCTGGTTAAACATACATAAAATTTATAAATATAATTCATCACATAAACAAATTAAAAAACTAAGACCATATGATTTTCTCAATTGATGCAGAACTAAGGGAACAGGTTTGTTTGATGAGAGCACTAGACGTTTGCTGTATGCTATGATACCAGTGTAGCCTACCATAGGCAAGAATTTAAGAATATATCTTAATAAAGAAATGGAGAAACCCATTTCTACTGCAAGTACCCCTCATTTTTACTTTTTTTTCATATAGGGACACAGACTTATTTTTTTTTATCACACTTTAAGTTCTGTGGCATCTACAGATCACAGAAATCTCCAACTCCCAGCCATAGGTGATTTTCTGCCCTCAGACTACAGGTGCAGACCAAAACTGCTGGCTACTATTTTTACTTTTGAAAATGGATCTTGTTTTGAAAACTTTCCCCTAAATTAGATGTCAACTGGAGAAATTATTCTCTCATGAGGAAATTATTTTCCTATAAACCCTATTAGTCAAGACTTCAGATTTCACACAACTCTTACTATTTGGTATCTTAGGTTCTTTTAGTCACTCTAAACTGCCCATACAGTGAATTATTGACTCAAGTTAGGTTCTTTAATGCACACTAAACTATCCAGATCATACATGTCACCTTTTCTGTTGCACTTTTCAATCTGGGTGAATATTTCCTTGCCCAAATGAATCCAAGACCTTGGACCAGACTTCTCTGGATGACTCCTACCCATTAGAAAAACTGATAGTCTCCTAAGGAACCAACAAAAAACCCACTTATTCCCACTCATTGTTTCCTACTCCTCCCATGGAGCACAATAAATCTCCTCCTTTATGTATTCAAGTAGGCATCTGCTTACTGATCTTTCCTCATAATTTCACTCTGGAAACTTTACCTAGCAAAATTTCTTTCTTTCTTTCTTTCTTTCTTTCTTTCTTTCTTTCTTTCTTTCTTTCTTTCTTTCTTTCTTTCTTTCTTTCTTTCTTTCTTTCTTTCTTTCTTGCTTTCTTTCTTTCTTTCTCTCTCTCTCTCTCTCTCTCTCTCTCTCTCTCTCTCTCTCCCTCTCCCTCTCCCTCTCCCTCTCCCTCTCCCTCTCCCTCCCTCTCCCTCTCCCTCCCTCCCTCCCTCCCTTCCTTCCTTCCTTCCTTTCTTCTTTTCTTCCTTCCACGTTTTTAAAATTATTTTTAATGAAAACAACTCTCACTCTTTTCACCAGGCTAAGTTGTTCCTGAC
>CAUYTI010140272.1:0-13979 GCA_963575145.1 Galago senegalensis | reverse complement strand
TTTCACATGCATTCTGAAATACTTCCATCAAACTGGTCAACACAGCCTTCATGTCATTTTCTCAGTTATTGCTTTAAAACGTTCACATTCTACTCTTAGAAAGATTCACCTGTACCCCTATAAGACCAAGTAGTTTTGATTTGCATTTCTCTGACCCTTAGGGATGATCTTTTTGTTTGTTGACCATTCATCTGTTCTCTTGGGAAAAAATATTGTTTATGTTTCTTGCCCAATAATTAAAGAGGTTGTTGGCTTTTTTCTTGTTGATTTGCTTCAGTTCTTTGTAGATTCTGGTTATTTGCCCTTTGTCAGATTTGTAACATGTAAATATCTTCTGCCATTCTGAAATTTAAGTATTTGCTTTGTTGCTTGTGTCCTGAGCTGTGCAAAAGCTTCATCAGGTCCCATTTATTTATTTTTGTTGTTGCTGCAATTGACTGCGGGGTCTTCCTACTAAATTCTTTCCCAAGGCTGATATTATTAAGAGTTTTTCCCATACCCTTTTCTAGAGTTTTATCATTTTGTGTCTTAGACTTAAGTCTTTTATCCAGTGTGAGTTAATTTTTGTATGTGGTGAGAGGGGCAGGGCCAGTGTCAGCCCACATGTGGCTAACCAGTTTTTCAGGACCATTTATTAAATAGGGATTCTTTTCTCCAGTGTGTGCTTTGGTTTGGTTTATTGAGGATCAGATGGAGATACGAGGTGGTTCCATCTCTATATTCTCTATTCTTTCATTTATTAAGTGATCAGTTGATTGGGGCAGGGACTTGCACAATCATAGTTCACTGCCACACTGAACACCTGGGTTTAAGTCATCCTTTTGCCTCAGTCTCCTGAGTAGCTGGACCAGGGGTGTGCACTACCACACTTGGCTAATTATTATGTTTTGAATGCAAACTTTCTTCATGATTGAGCAATTTTTATTTGACAATTAACACTTTAAGAAATTCATCCTAAACAAAATCAGAAATGCATAGCAAATGTGTGTAGAAGGATTGTGACTGATATAACTTTCCAAACATTTTAAATGCTCCCTACTAAAGAAATATTTAAATAAATCATTGGCTTCCTGGCCTATACTCATTCTGGTCAAATCATGAAGTGACAGTATTTAGAAACGTAACTATAAATACCATAATTAGCTACAATTCATAAGTGGTTGCTATGGAGAACAAGAATTAGGGCTAAGGTAGGGACTTTTTAAAAATTTTATGCCTTCAAAAATTATCTGACTTTTAACCAATACATGTTACTTTGTACAATTTTATTATTTGTATTTGTTTGTATAAATAGGAGACTAACTTTTAAAAAAAATCATTAGAATTAGGCTGGGTGTAGAGGCTCATACCTGTAATCTTAGCGCTTTGGGAGGATTGCTTGAGGCGAGTAGTTTGAGAGGAGCCTGAGCAAAAGTGAGATCTTATCTCTACAGAAAATAGAAAACTTAGCCAAGCACGGTGGTGTGTGCCTATAGTCCCAGCTACTTGGGAGGCTGAGGCAGGAGGACAGCTTAAGCTCAGAAATTTGAGACTGAAGTTTTGATGATGCCCTGCACTCTAGCCAGATTGTGTCTCAAAAAATAAAGTTAAAATAAAATAACCCTAAAGCTGTTTCTCTTGATATAATCACCTTCTTGACCAGCACTGCAGTCCAGACACCTGAGCCAGAGCTTGAGGTCACTGTGTTTGCTTCAACACTTGCAGTTACTTCTCAAGTTCTTGCGGCCCTGCCTCTGTAATAATGTAAGTCTTTGTCCTCCTCTTCATC
Organism: Galago senegalensis; assembly: GCA_963575145.1. Taxonomy (NCBI): domain Eukaryota; kingdom Metazoa; phylum Chordata; class Mammalia; order Primates; family Galagidae; genus Galago; species Galago senegalensis. Next base: position 12,211 of record CAUYTI010140272.1, on the reverse strand, counting down.
TTCATCTCGGTCCAGGCTCTCCCAATCTCAACCAGGTTTGCTGTAATAAGCTCTGTGGAGGAACACGGCTGTGGCCTGCTGCCATCCAGGCTCTCCTGCTTTACTGCTTTACCCTCCAGCAGTAAATCAGGAGACGGGATAGTTCAGTGTGTTGTCCATGGGATTCTAACAGGCCTGACTCATCAAACTTCAACCCAGGGTAGGGCATAGGAGCAAAGCTGGTCTGGTCTGTATATTCCACTCTGCTGACCACAGGAAAGTCCACGTGGACCAAGTTGATTGGAGGCCCAATCAAAGGATGTATTTGTGTGAATTGCTAGGAAACGGAGAAGCTCCCTTTTTACTGACATTGCCAGATACAAGAACAATAGAATCTAATATTAGTCTAAAATTTTAAATGGCACATGAACTTTATAGATACCCTATATATGCTTGGGTTTTTCTGAATGTCATTATGGGGTAAAGGTCCACAGAGGAGAAGACCAGCTCAGGGGACAGCAAAGCTGAGAGGTGGAAAGAAGAGCCAGAGAGGGTCAGAGGGACAGAGAGTGCTGAGGACAGTGACAGTGATGTGAGTGGAGAGAAACCTTTACTGGGTAAACCAGAGAGATTTTGTAGTTGGTAAGAGCATTTAGTGTACCGTGCTGAACACACCCCAAATGCACACAGTAACATCGTTCAACACACCTCTCTGCCTAGCGGTTTGAGATTGTTTCCCTAATCTAGCTTTCCACATTACAAAGCAGGTAAGGACACACTCTTTTTTTGGAGGAAGTTTATTAAATTTAAAAAAAAGAACTACAAACGACTATGTAGTAATTATTATAAAATATAATTTAATTTCACTCTTTTCATCATTTACCACAAAATTTTAAAAATACCACTGTACAGACAAGATCAAGTAAACTGGAAAAGAGCTAAAAACCGTATAAAAGACTAAACTCAAGAATGTACACGCAGTGACACACTTGGTACGCTCTGGAGCCCATTCAGAAAGCGTATCCCACGGGGGACAGGTTTTCTTTCTAGGTCAGCTTTTACTGGCGCCACATCTGAACAGCTCCCTAAGCTGACGTGCTTATATTATGTGAGAAAGATCTTCCTAGGCTTCCCTCAGAAAGCATTTCCCATAAAACAACGCACACCAGACAGGATGACTTATTCTAGGCACAAAAGTCTCAAATGCCTCTCACAGGCTCTATGGAGCTTGGAAAAAGCAGTCCGCTGATGGAAACAGCACTGTAGAAAGGGAGACACGCCCCCTAGTGGGCACTTGGCAGTTTTCCTTCATGGCTTCTAGGTAACTCTAAATGTCACTCAGCCCTTTTCTGCCGGTAACACTGTGCTGGGCAAATCTAAGTCTCCAATCCCAGAAGCCAGTGATGACCTACCTGAGGGGCAGATGCCTCTTCACAGTAGGATCTGAAACTGGACACCTCTAAACACAGTCTGGTAACTCGATATGGGCCATTTCATATTCCTGTGACCCAGATTCTACAGAACAGAGATTTCTCAAAGACTATGACAACCAATACAGCCTTTTCTGTCGTGGTACTGTAAATAAACACTTCTCTTTAACTTCACTTATTTACTGTCTGTCTGTCTTTCTCAATAGATTTCCAAATTTAGCGATGACCAGATAACTCAAGTTTTGTTTGATTTCAGGCTACCCCCAGGTAATTAAATCCCTGACAACAATTGTAAGTTTACCGGTTTCAAAAAGGTTTTAAATTTGGTACATGGACTGAGACTCAGTTATATGATCCTGCTAAGTCAAGAATCAGTAAATAATTGTTCTTTAAACACAGTATGGAGAGAAATACCATTATACCTTTTGGTCTACTTCAATGATACCCATATAATAAAATACTCTAGAGCTGTGCTGTCCAACAGAAATACGATGTGAGCCACATTTGTAATTTTAAATGAAAAAGATGTAAAGGAGAATGAATTTTAATGTTTTCTTTAGATCAGTATACCCAAAATATCATTTGAACATATGATTGATATAAAATCGTTAATGTGATAGTTTACATTTTTTGCGATACTAAATCTTCAAGATCTGACGGGTATTTGACATTTACAGCACATCTCAATTTGTATCAGCCCCATTTCAGGTGCTCAGAAGCCATGTGGCTGGTGGCTATAGCACTGGACAGCACAGTTCCAGGAGCCTCATTCATGCTCAAGTCCTGAGGATCAGAATCAGAGAATCAGAAGTGGAAGTAAACTTAGAGATCCAATCTCTCTCTCTTTTTTTTAAAATAAGGAAACAGAGGCACAGAGAGTTTAAATGGCTTGCTTGAGGTCACACAGCTAAGGGTTTCCTGATTCTAGGCACTTTCTCCACTCCACTACATGATTGTAATGGTAATTCTCTCTTTTTTTTTGAGACAGAATCTCAAGCTGTTGCCCTGCCTGGGTAGAGTGCTGTGACATCATAGCTCACAGCAACCTCCAAGTCTTGGGCTCAAGGGATCCTCTTGCCTCAGTTTTTCTATCTCTAGTAGAGATGGGGGTCTCGCTTTTGCTCATGCTAGTCTCAAACCTGTGAGCTCAAGCAATCCACCCGCCTTGGCCCCCCAGAGTGCTAGGATTACAGGCGTGAACCACCACACCCAGCCTCTAATGGTAATTCTTAAGAGTTTAAAAAAAAAAAAAACCACGGCATACTCTTTTTATGATACTTCCGTGCCATTTGTAGATATATTTCTCACATATCTGAGGAACTGGATTCTTATGTGAAAAAATTAATATAGTATAAGCCATAAGAATGTGTCACTTTTAACAGCAATCAAATTTAAAGGAATGCATTTTAGAGACGATCCTAAACTGAGAGTGCCATGGGAGTAAGCAACACGTGGACTGGATCCAGAGTCCAGGATGAGAGGATCTACAGAAGAATATTAGAGTAAGCCAATGCTCAGACCACCCACAGAGCATTCAATTGGCTATCTGCCCACTGGCCCATGTAGTAACCCCTCCTCCTGCAAAAAGAAAAACTGCTACTGTGCAAAGCAGCATTGGTCTGTCTGCCTCTCAAATTCCTGCATCATATGGGTTGGCCCTACCTGCTTTGAGGGCATCTAGCCACACTGACCTACCCTGTGCTACCACTGGCTGAGGTACATGCAATAGTTCAGTCCTCTAAAAGGTATATTGGTAGGCAGGCCTCTGCCTGACTTAGAGAACAGATAGGATCTTTCATCCTTCTTCAGACTTAACTATAATGCTTGAGGTGCTGCACACCAATGCCCTCCATCTTACAGCTTTTTTAATTTTCTTTCCCAGCTAAATCTAACCCTGGATGTTACTCAAGTCCTCAAGTGTCAGACCAGAAATGGTGCTGACCCTCCAGCATTGCTGGAGCACCATCAGCTCAAGGGATGTGCCGGCAACATCCTTGTCTACACGGCCACTGGAAGGAGGAATTTGCTTTTGGTTAATGCCTCTTGGAATGTTAATTGTTAATGTCTGATGGAAGTTCCAATCACCTACAGCTAAAAAAACCAGCAGGAGAACTGATACTCTGTCTGGGTGAGGGGCTGTAAGGGAGATACTTGCTGGCAGGGTGTAGCACCATAGAGAGAAAGGAAACTAGATTTGAACTCCACATGGAAGCCTGGCAGTTTCCCTGTGAGTTTTGCAGTCTCCCCACTCGTGAGGCACAAAAGTGAATAAATAGGAACATACTCGGTAAACCATAAAGACCTATTAAAACAAACTTATAAAAGTGCCATCCCTAAGAAGGTAGACACACGTAGTATTTTAAATAAACTTAATCCCTACACTAAAATTGAATCACCTCCAGATTGTTAATAAAAAGTGCCCTTCAAATTTTTAATTGTAACTAGAAAATCACTTTTTAAATTATCTCTCATTGCCTTGGGATTTACAAAATGTACTTACCATTTATTTTATTACCTTTGGTTACAGGCAGTAAGAACTGTAATTGCCAAATCTAAAAGGCTATTAACTAGTTCTTGGGTCAGGTAATCGATCATTTAACTAGTGAGACCACTGCATTACCAAAGGTGTATAAAGAAACTGTTAAGTACACATTTAAACATTAAAAAGATGTGAATCGAATGTGTGACTCTATACAAGACATTTAATCTGCCTGGGCCCATATTTTCTTCTAGGATTAATCTATTGTTAAGCACTTTTTCAATGTCAAAAATCTATCTATAATGAAAATTGTGAGTAGTTACATTATAGAATAAACCTTATACGCAAAGGTTAATCACCAAGATCCTTCCTTTTCTGGAAGCAAAGCTGAAATTCTTTCAGCTTTTTCTGAGTTTTAAATAAGAAATCATCTCCCTTAAAATCCATCTTAAAATCCTTAACTGAGCACAGATATCCTGGCTGTCTGCTTGCCCAAGTCTACAGAGATTGAATATGGTATTCCTTGTCATTATGACTATAAATTGCACCAGCCCTTTAAAAGTTCAAGTACTTACCATTTTCTTAAAGTGTGTAGCCTTGTCCTCAATAAAGGGAATATACAAGGAAAACAAATGTTCAAATACACAAACCCACTACTATGAATCTATTACGAATGAATCTCAGACACAGGGAAATATCAAAATATTACATTATTCAAACTCCAAAAAGCTGCATCAAAAATAAAAACAAAACCAAAACAATATGTATAAGATACTCTTAGTTAGAAATATTTTAGCAAAAATATGGCAATTTGAGGATTTTAAGCCATTACACTGAGTAAATGGATCGGTAGTAAATTTTGGTTCTCTTGGTAGGGAAATATACGTTATTTCCCCACACCTGCAAGAGTAAGGTGCAACTCCATAAAAATTTGTAGACCATTAATAAAAGATAAAAACAAGCTGGGCACCATAGCTCAGTAGTTAGAGCGCTGGCCTGGCAAGCTGGGGGCGGTGAGCTTGAACCTTGCCTGGGCCTGATTAAGAAAAAAAAAAAAGAAAGAAAGAAAAGAAAAGATGAAAAACAGGGCCAATGTAGTATGGAAGAATAGACAGCTTTTTTTTGTAAATGAAATGCTTTAAAATGTTTCTCATTTTTAGAATTAAAAATCAAGTGCTAGAGTGTCCACTGGATGTCACTGAAGTCCCCAGGGTCTCCGAGGCCCCCCTCTGCTTCTAAGTAATTCATGAATGCAGCCATGGCTGTGTCATCATTGTCACACAGGGCATCAAAATCCAGCTGTGCACCATCACCTACGGATCAAAGTACAGGCCCAGGTAAGTAAAGGTGATCAATAAAATCAAACATTTCACACATTTGGCAGTTAAAAATGATCACTTTGCCATCAAAAATGGCAAAACAAGGCCAGAATACCATGAAATGTATTTTTGAAGGCAAAGTATAGATCTTAAATTGCAGAAGCTTGGTATATTTTTTTAAATGGGTCACCTATTTTTATAACAATCTGCTGTCAGATACATGGCCCTTATTTCATCTAATGCACAGAAGTGAGCCAGGCTTCAAGTTTTCCAACAGAAAAGGACACCACTAATGGGTGGACTCCCAGAGAGGTGGAAGCTAGGGACTGCGGTGTGCAGAGAGTCTGGAAAGAGAAATTTAGCTTTAATCTGCCTTTGAGAAAACTATTTGTTCAATACCACAAGGAGAAGGCTGAGATAAAACCATCATCTTCCAAAAGCAGGAAATATTCTTACAAAAGGGGATAAACCAGACTTTTGATTGAAAAAGGAAACATGTAACCATGGAAATGAGATTGAAGTTAGAAGAGGTAAAATGCAGATAAAAGATGGATCCCCTGAGCTCAGGAGTTCGAGACCAGCCTGAGCCAGAATGAGACCCTGTCTCTAAAAATAGCCTGGCGTTGTTGGGGGCACCTGTAGTCCCAGCTACTCAGGAGGCCATGGCAAGAGAATCATGTGAGCCCAAGAGTTTGAGCTTGCTTTGAGCTTTGACACCAGGGGCTCTACCTAGGGTGACAAAGTGAGACTCTGTCTCAAAAAAATACAATGCAGATAATGATGGCAAAGTGCTGTAGAATTTGAGATGATTCAGTGTGGCTGTGTACCTGTGTGTGAAGCTGATAGCCTTGAAGTTCCTGATTCTCTAACACATGCCTTTCAGAAAGAGCACTGCCAGTTGTGGGCCATACAAAACCATGCACAATGGTTTGAATGTGTCCACTCAAGTTCATGTGCTGGACACTTAATCTCCAATGCAACAGTGTCGAGAGGTGGTGCCTAGTCAGAGGTGAGTAGGTCATGTTCCTTTACGAATGGATTCGTGTCATAATAGTGGGAGTGGCTTTGTCATAAAACCCAGTTTGGCCACCTCTTGATTTCTTGCTCTCACCCTCTCTTGCCCTTCTGTCTTAAACCACAGGACGATAAAGCATAAAGCCCTCACTAGACGCCTGCACCATGCTCTTGCACTTCCCAGCCCCAGAATCTTGAACCAAATAAATTTTTGTTCACTATGAATCACCCAGGTTGTGGGGATTCTGTTAGAGCAGCACATACAGACTGAGACACTGTATCATTTCAATTTACTTGATTTGGACTTTGCAGATACCTTAAAGTGAACGATTACATCTTAAAACTGGGATTTTATCCTTTAAAAATTCTTGGTATTTCTTGAGAATGGACCTTTTTTCTTAGACAAATATTATAGTTTACGGCCAGGAGCACTGGCTCACGCCTGTAATCCTAGCACTTTGGGAGGCCAAGGCAGGTGAATCTCCTGAGCTCACAGGTTTGAGACCAGCCCGAAATAGAGTGAGACTCTGCCTCTAAAAATAGCCGGGTGTTGTGGAAGGCACCTGAGTCCCAGCTACTTGGGAGGCTGAGACAAGAGAATTGCTTGAGCCCAAGAGTTAGATGTTGCTGTGAGCTATGACGCCATAGCACTTTACCAAGAGTGACAAAGTGAGACTCTGTCTCAAAAAAGAAATATTATAGTTTTATTTAAAGTGTGTGTACTGTACATACTCATAGCTGTTTCAGTAATAATTGAATTCTTCATGACAGGTTCATTAAGTAACAATCATTTTAAAATTAAGAGTATGACTATTATATTTAGAATCTTCTTTTTGCAATTTTTGGCCAGGGCGGGATTTGAACCCACCACCTCCGGCATATGGTGCCAGTGCCCTACTCACTGAGCCACAGGCGCTGCCCGTATTTAAAATTTTGAATGGAGAAAAAAAAATCGTAAGTTTTTGAAAACTATTTCCTTCTCTAGAAATCTCCTGTGTCTGAAAGCACAGTCATTAAGAGGGAGTGTTTGGTAAACTAAACGGGTAGGCAATTCCCAAAGAAAACTTACTGAGGAGTGGCTCCTGACTGTGGGCGGCAGCAGCACTCTGGCTTGGCCTGGGAGCCTCTAGCTCCCGCATTTCAGAAGGACTTAAAGGAAACATCTCCTTGTCTGACATCTGAAAAGATAGAATAATAAACAGTGAGATTTTTACTTGAATGAAATAAAGACCCTGCAGCCGCTGTAAGATGCGGCCTATGGCAGGGCCCCCAGCACATCATCAGTGCAGGCTGCACTTACTGAGGATTATGTGCCAAACTCTCCACTTTTCAAATCTTGAACAGGTCATGAAACTGAAGCCTCAAGAGAGGCTAATATCTTGCCCAAGGTGTTGAACTCAAGTCTACATTCTTTTTTTTTTTTTTAAATTAAATCATAGCTGTGTACATTAATGCAAGTCCACATTCTTAATAACTAAAGTAACATAATCTAAGGGAGAGTTTCGGATTAAGAAGAGAAAGTTCATGACCACAAATGCCTGAGGTCAAGGTTATTTCAGTCTTTAAAAAATGACAACAAAACTATACTTCACATGAAACTACTATGGGAAATACTGCTTTAGAGTATTTAGGGTAAGGAGGAGATTAGATCAGATCCTTTTCATCAAAAAGTTCTTACACCGTTACACAGTTACACACCAAACAATCTAATAATCAACGTAGCACATAAAGCAAGACATCATTTATCTACACTGTCTGATTAAATTGATGTGCTTGTATCTTTGGAATGCCCACAGAATGTACCTGACTTAAAGACATTTTTGTTTACTACAACTTAAATCAGTTTCTACCATATTGCCTAGCACAATATGGGTACCTCTCCAATAAACATTTTCTTTCTTTTATTTATTTATTTAATTTTATTTTTTTTGAGACAGAGCCTCAAGCTGTCCCCCTGGGTAGAGTGCTGTGGCATCACAGCTCACAGCAACCTCCAACTTCTGGACTCAAGCAAGTCTCCTGCCTCAGCCTCCCAAGTAGCTGGGACCACAGGCGCCCACCACAACGTCCGGCTATTTTTTGGTTGCAGCCGTCATTGTTGTTTGGAGGGCCAGGGCTGGATTCGAACCTGCCACCTTAGGTGTATGTGGCTGGTGCCTTAGCCACTTGAGCCACAGGCACTGAGCCAAACATTTCCTAAAGTATGAATAAATAGCCCAGAAGATACATGATATTTGTGTAAAAACATGTATGATAACTTGCATTTTCAAACTTCCGTTTGGCCTTGGTTAGATGAAATTCCTCTTTCTCTTGTGTTTTTGTACCACTTAATTTCTATGCCCACTTAAGGGCTCTTTATCTGTACCGTATTAGAATTATAATATAAAATATTTTAGTCTTCCAGATAGCACTAATTTTAGTCATGTCTGCATATGCATTTCAGAAGTTAGCATTTGTTCAATTGACTCAAATAGTATATATTTATCCTGTGGCTCATATTATTTAAACTTTTCTTTCAACCACAAAGAATACAGAATGGGAGAAAATAATGCTAGACATCTGAAAAAGGGCTGATAACCAGGATCTATTAAGGACTCAAGCAAATCAGCAAGAAAAAAAATCAAAGTGGGCAAAAGTATCAACTAAAGTTTTTTTTAAAAGAAAACAGATAAATATGAAAAATGCTCAATGTTCTAATTATCAGGGAAATGAAATGGACATTTTCTTACAGAATTCTTATAGTTTCATGCCTTAGTTTTAAGTCTACCCATTATCCATCAGGAATTAATTTTTCTGGGTGGTGAGAGCTACAGATCCTATTTCCATCTTGTACATGTGGCTGTCCAATTTTCCAGCACCATTTATTGAATGGTAGGGATTCTTTTCTCTGGTATATATCACTGTTTTGTAGAAGATCAGATAGCAATATGAGGATACTGGCCTAGGCAAAGATTTATGATGAAGACCCCAAAGGTAATCCCAGCAACAAGGAAAATTAACAAATGGGACCTGATTAAATTAGAAAGCTTCTGCACAGCCAAGGAAACAATCAATAGAGGAAAAGGCTACAGAATGGGAGAAAATAATGCTCTACATCCGGAAAAGGGCTGATAACCAGCATCTATAAAGGACTCAAGCAAATCAGCAAGGAAAAAATCAAACAGAAAGCAGGCAAAAACATCAGCTGAACCTTTTTGAAAAAGACAGATGATGGCCAATAAACATGAAAAAATGCTCAACGTCCTAATTATCAGGGAAATGGAAATGAAAACCACACTGAGCTCTCCCCTAGCTCCAATGAGAATGGCTTTTATCCAAAAATCCCCAAACAAAAGATGCTGGTGTGGAGATGGAGGGATAGGAACCCTTATACACTGTTGGTGGGACCGCAAACTAGTACAACCTCTATGAAAAGTCATATGGAGATACCTTGAAGAAGTCAAAGTACCCACCATTTGATCCGGCAATCTCACTGTTAGTACTTTCCCAAAGAAAAAAAGTCATTTTATCAAAAAGACACATGTATTCAAATGTTTATTACAATACAATCACAAAGATGTGGAATCAACCCAAGTGCCCATAAATACATAAGCAGATTAATAAAGTGTGGCATATATACACGCATATATATAGTATATATGTGTGTGTGTACATATATATAGATATAGATATATAGATATGTATCATAGAGTATTATTCAGCCATAAAAAATGGTGAACTAGGCTCGGCACCTGTAGCTCAGCGGTTAGGGCACCAGCCACATACACTAGAGCTGGCAGGTTCAAATCCAGCCTGAGCATGCCAAACAAAAATGATAACTACAACCAAAAAACAGCCAGGCATTTGGGTGGCACCTGTGTCAAAGGAGTACAGTGCCAGCCCCATATATCGGAGTGGCAGGTTCAAATCCAGCCTCAGCCAAAAACTGCAAAAAAAAAAAAAAAAAAAAAGGCTGCGGCTCGGCACCTGTGGCTCAAGTGGCTAAGGCACCAGCCACATACACCTAAGGTGGCAGGTTTGAATCCCCAGCCCAGGCCCACCAAACAACAATGATGGCTGCAACCAAAAAATAGCCAGGCGTTGTGGGGGCGCCTGTAGTCCCAGCTACTTGGGAGGCTGAGGCAGGAGACTCGCTTGAGCCCAGGAGTTGGAGGTTGCTGTGAGCATGATGCTATGGCACTCTACCCAGGGGGGTAGCTTGAGGCTCCGTGTATAAAAAAAAAAAAAAAAAAAAAAGCCGGGTATTATGGTGAGTGCCTGTAGTGCCAGCTACTTAGGAGGCTGAGGCAAGAGAATCGCTTAAGCCCAAGTGTTTGAGGTTGCTGTGAGCTGTGATGTCACGGCACTGTACCTATGGCGACATAGTGAGACTCTGTCTCAAAAAAAAAAAAAAAAAAAGGTGAACTAATACCGTTTTTAAAAACCTGGATGGAACTGGAGACCATTCTTCTAAGTGAAGTTCCACAAGAATGGAAGAACAAACACCACTGTTAAATAGGAACTAATCAATCGACACCCATGTGCACATCTGACTAGTACAACTTCATGGAAAGCAACCAGGTGGGAGGGGGCACAAAGGGAGGGGTAAATTTATACCTAATGGATACAATAAACAGTTTCTGGGTGATGGGCACACTTACAACTTTGAGTCAAATAGTTCAAAAGCAATTCATGTAACCAAAATACCTGCACTTCCATAATCTGAAATTTAAAAGAAAGTAACAAGCCTGAGGTTATATAGCAGTAACTATCTGAGTCTAACTTGGACCTAGATACTACCCTTCCAACAGCTCATTCTTAACCACTTTTTGGCACTACCAGTTAAAAACCACTGAATGGCCTGAAAGAGTTCATTTATCTTTTTATAGAATGACTTCTTTTCTCAAAAGAAACAATCTACAAGGAGCAAATGTTATTGTTCATTTATTTTATGGGTATTATCATTTACGAGCGTACTTACATGTCTGCAGTTTATGGTGTGAGTATCTTTCATTAAATCTGTTGAACTTGAATCATCAAGGGACGAAGACGACTGTAACCTTTAAAAAGTGACACATGAAATATTTGTTCTTTTCATGCATCTTAGAAGGAAAATACGTACCCTACCTTGTTACTCTACCTACGTAACAACTACTGATAAAAATACAGCAAGGAAACGGCACTGAATACCGTGACAGTTTTCACAATTAGACTGCCTTGCTAGGTGACAGACTGACTTTTGACTAAGGAGGACTGAAAAACATGCCATGGTTAATACACATAGAAAAACAGGGCTATGGACAGCGCCTGTGGCTCAAAGGAGTAGGGCGCCAGCCCCATATGCCAGAGGTGGTGGGTTCAAACCCAGCTCCAGCCAAAAAAAAAACTGCAAAAAAAAAAAAAGAAAGAAAAATAGGGATGTTAGGTAAAAGCTCTTACGTAAACAATATCACTTGTCAATACAACATGAGGTAAAGTAACAGAATATCTGTAACACAACAGTTTAAAAAAATGGGCACTCAGACAATCAGTTACTCTTCAAGAAACTAAACGGCAGAACTCAGTGTGAAGAGAGATTCACTGACATTCTGGGGCCTTTTTTTTTTTTTGAGATGGAGCCTCAAGCTGTCCCCCTGGGTAGAGTGTTATGGCATCACAGTTCACAGCAACCCCAACTCCTGAACCCAAGTGAGTCTCCTGCCTCAGCCTCCCAAGTAGCTGGGACCACAGGTGCCCACTACAACGCCGGGCTATATTTTGGTTGTAGCCGTCATTGTTGTTTAGCGGGCCCAGGCTGGATTCGAACCCGCCACCTTAGGTGTATGTGGCTAGTGCCTTAGCCACTTAAGCCACAGGAGCCGAGCCTCTAGAGCCTTTTTTTTTTTTTTTTGAGACAGAGCCTCAAGCTGTCCCCCTGGGTAGAGTGCCATGGCATTACAGCTCACAGCAACCTCCAACTCCTGGGCTCAAGCGAGTCTCTTGCCTCCGCCTCCCAAGTAGCTGGGACCACA
>CAUYTI010140271.1:0-27344 GCA_963575145.1 Galago senegalensis | reverse complement strand
AAGCTGTCCCCCTGGGTAGAGTGCCGTGGCATTACAGCTCACAGCAACCTCCAACTCCTGGGCTCAAGCGAGTCTCCTGCCTCCGCCTCCCAAGTAGCTGGGACCACAGGCGCCCGCCACAACACCCGGCTATTTTTTTTTGGTTGCAGCCGTTATTGTTGTTTGGCAGGTCCGGGCTGGGGATTCGAACCCGCCACCTTGGGTGTACGTGGCTGGCGCCCTAGCCGGTTGAGCCATAGGCGCCAAGCCTATAGAGGGTCTTCTGTACCCACATAGCACCTTATATCTCTCAAAGAATTCATAGTCATGTTAATTTATCCGCCTTCTTGTTTTTTATTTTTTTCCACGAATATTGCCAGCTATGTTTGTATCTGTGAAATATTTGAGGAGAAAAATATCTAAAATCTCATTTATTAGATTATAATTGGATCCATTAGCTCTATTCAAAACTGAGTAGAGAGTTAAAAAATATATATTATTACTTGTGCTTCAAACTAAACATATATCCAATTAAGTTATCTGAACAAAGGCAAGTTTAACCCAGCGAGTACATTCGTCTGGCAAGTTATTCAAGGTCATCTTCTCCCTAGAGCAAAACTAAATAGAGATCTGAATTACCCAGAAGTTTCCATTGGTCATTCTCTCTAACTTGGCTATAAAGTAAAGGGGCTTCAAATGTTTCTTAATGCTTTCTGTCTTCTTAATAAACACTGCCTAGATAATAAGGACAAAATACATATAGATGAAAATAACTTCTTTGTGGTAGAGCTTCTTAATATAGATGAAAATAATTTCTTTGTGGTAGAGCTACTTCAAGTGAGCTTTTTCTCATTCAAATGCAAACAAAGACCAATTTGTTCTGCTGTAGAATTTCATAAGGTATGCTCTGACAACTAGCAGAACAAAATGTGATAAGCAGATGATACAGAGATTCTAATGTGAATATAGATAATATCTAGAGCATCATTTCCCAAAACATGGTCCACCCAACACTGGTCCTACAAATTGCTTATAAAAAAATTTTTTTTTGGAGTTCGACACATCTGAGAAACACAGTTGACACACACACTCTATGGGAGATGCATAACACACATTAACTCTGTTACTATAATCAGGGCTTTTATTTCTTCAGAAAGAAACTTATTAATTTTATTTAATTCAGTCTTTTCCTTTTCCAAACACATTTTTGGGCATTAACAGAACCAACACTCTTTGGTACACACTTTAGGGAACAATGCTCTAGAAAACTGGAAGTATTCTTTGTATACAAATACAGTGTAGGTTCCTGACTGTGTATTCAAAAATAAGAGGTCGTTCTCACCCTGCCTCTGAGCACTTTGACCTAGGCAGTCCTCACTCCTTCATGCCCAGGCTAACCCAACCTCAAGTTGCTAGATTTAAAAGAAGAAAAGACTGTAAGTTGGGCTAGTTTCTCATTGTATTTATCTTTTCATTTCAAAATCTGAATCTTCCATTCTGTTTTATAAGTTTATGCCCCTTTCAACATTTTCTTAGCTGCATACTGGGACTCTATTTCTGGCATTCTAGGTACTGGCTAGCCAAACCCATGACTACCTTTCAACACTGGCCTCTTTTGTGTCCAGTGTCTAGCTTTCCCCTTTGATCCTGTGCATAAGCCCGTCAATTTAGGTCTGTCTCTACTTTGGACTCATCCCTCTGCCTGTGACAAAATTAATAAAAGCAATCTTAAAACTGAGATGAGGAGGAGGTACTCCATAGAGACAGAGAAATACAACGATGTTTCTTGCAGCTTGGATTCATCCATCAGTCAGTGAAGGAATGCTCAAAGACCTCCTTCTCTCCTCAAAACACTGCGCTAAGAGCTGCAGAGAAATCAGCAGAAAAAGCATACCAGCAGGGCACTGGTAAAAACACAGTTGTATTTTGGGGATGAATGGCCCAGGAAGTAAGGGATGTGTAGTATGTGTAGTTTAGGGTGACCAGACATCCCACTTTTTAACAATTTGTACCACGTCCTGCAGCATTTTAAAAAAGTCCTGATTTTTGGAAAGAATGCACGAACGGGCGGGAGAACAAGAAGGGAATATTCGGTTTTCGGCTGCCATGTGGCTATTTCACCAGAATATGAGTTTTATATTATTTTTGTTAATTTTATAATGTTAAACTGTAATAATAACAAATAATTTCTGAGAAGTGTTTATCGAGAACTGCTTATCAAAGTTTGCATTGTTATCAGGCCCTGCCCTGCCCCATCCCCTGCCCCGTCCCCGCACCATGTTGTCCCGCCTTACTGATGTTGAAATCTGGTCACCCTAGTGTATAGTTCAATAACTGTGAGGTGCCCCCATTCCATGGCTGTACTTGTAGGTTACAAGGATTTAAGAATGGTCTTCCCAGAGTACTTTCTTTTGGTCCCTAAGATTTTCCTTACCTATTTAATGCTATTCTTACATAAATCTTTTGGTGATGAACACAACAGGTTGCTAAAAAGAAAGGCTATTTAAAACAGTATATTCACACCTATGGAGCATATTGCAAGGGTACAAGTCAAATCTGTCAAGTGTAGAACATAAATGTCTTAACACAATAATCAAATAAATGAGGTGAAAGCTACGTTGATTGGTTTGATGTAACCACGTCAGATTGTATAAAAAAAACCCAACACATTGTACCCCACATATGCATAAATGTATTCATGATCTATGTGTATTGGCTTAATAAAAATAAATAAATAAATAAAACAGTATATCCACTCTGGATAACCACCACAGCAGAAATCTAGGAGCCACTGTAAATAAAATGGCACATTTGTGAAACTGATTAGCTTACTTACAATGAAAATCAAGAAGACTGAAACTGGGCGGCGCCTGTGGCTCAGTCAGTAGGGCGCCGGCAACATATACTGAGGGTGGCATGTTCAAACCCAGCCCCAGCCAAACTGCAACAAAAAAAATAGCCAGGTTTTATGGCAGGCACCTGTAGTCCCATCCCAGCTACTTGGGACTTTGTGGCAAAGGCTGCGGCAAGAGAATCATCTAAGCCCCAGAGCTGGAGGTTGCTATGAGCTGTGATGCCACAGCACTCTACCAAGGGTGACAAAGTGAGACTCTGTCTCTAAAGAAAAAAGAAGAAGAAGAAGACTGAAACAAAACCACAACATCTACACCTACTCTCAGCCCACCCTACCATCTTTTTTATTTGTTGAAAAGTATAGGACCAGATCAAGGCAGGTTGCTAATACCATTATCTATGGTGTGCATTACTGAAGATCACTGTACATATGGACACACTGGCATATGTTGATTCATTTCAGCGGGATCATTTCCTGGAGACTTGAAGAATGTGACTATTGGTAGTTGCTATGCAATATTCAGCAGTGAATTTTTAGAACACTTCCTAAGGACTCCTTAGAGCCCCCAAGGAAAGTAAGCAGTAATCTTCTTTTGGCTACAACATCTGATAAAGTGGAGCTCCTTCATATAATGCATATGTATATATTATTTTATGCAGACATCACCTTGCCCAAAGATGACCTTCAGAGTTGATGTTATCACATAAGAGGGGATAGGAGGGCTAAGCACAGTAGTTCATCCTTATAATCCCAGCACTTTGGGAAGCCAATACTTTGAGAGGCAAGGATTTCCAGATCAAATAGAGGAACATAGCAAGGTGCTATCAGCTACTCAGGAGACTGAAGCAGGAGGACTGCTCCATCTCATGAGTTTGGTTATATGGACTAATCATCCTACACATGCAACCTTTCACTAGCATCATCTTCCTCAGGGATAAGAAAGCTTCACCCTGCACCAGTATCTATCCACCAAGCCATGATCCTCATTCCTACTCCCAAGCCATGAGAGTAAAGGCACAAAGATCATCTTCCTTCCCTTCACATACCTACTTGGAGATACTTTTAAACTACAGCAAAATATAACTAATAGCTCTGACTACAATAACAGACTAACATTAAATTATACTCAATTTACTTGTATTCTTAGGAAAAACTCCCTAACAGACACCTAAGTTCCCATTCTTTTTTAGAGAAGTTCTTCATCCATTCTCTGCAAATTAAATGAGCTCCCAATAGTTAAAATCATCACCAAAAACCATCCTGTTACACTGAACTCTGGAAACTTTCTGTACAAATATTGTTGCTAATCTGAGACCTATTTTTTTTCTTTTAATCATTTCTGTCTCTAGCCCCATTGAAGTCAGTCATTTCAAAGTTTAATTTGCAAATAATGCAATGACTACTTTTACAAGATAATGCAACCTTTGAAGAGTCATTAAAATTTTTATTGTATCCCTCAATAGACTTTTGTTCATTCCCCCCCTTCTCTGTTCATTTCCAGTTGAATAATCCTGGCTCCCAGCCAGCCAGAGTCTTGGAGCAGATCTTGCTCAGCCACCCACTCCTCACTGCTAGGCATGGTGTGCCAAACAGTAATCTTTACTCATGTTGTGACAACGCCTGTCTTCCTAGAAGTGTTTCAACCTCCTCTGTGTTACACTTTTGGGGAGTTTCAAGGCCAGTGATTGTGCAGGTAACAGAGGATTCTGACATCTCCCAGAAAGAGCCTTATCATCGGGCACTTTTCTGCTCATCAACTGGCAATAAACCCCATCTGTATCCAGCAAGGAAACTCTTCGCTGGACTTTGGAGTTTCTGGTACCTCAGTTCCTAACAGGTATAAAAAACAACTTATTTACTTAGATTTATCCTGCCTACCAGTGTAGGAGCCCTGTTTCCTCCAGGTTGGTACTTCCCAATCCAGAATTCGGGGGGATTTTATTTGGTTTTTGTGTGCTTGTGGAGGTTAGTAATAAGAGACAGGTTCTATGCCATTGCTCTGAGGTTACCTGGTACCTTTTGTCAGAGAACCTTAGAGTATAAAGCTATAGGTTTCCTAAAAACCATTAGAAACTAGAATAAGATTAAGAGAGAAATCAGAGAGTAGGACAAAGGAAGAAGAATAAAAACTGAGAAAAATCTCAAACCACCTCACCGACATGCAGTGACTACCAGTTTTAGGAGCTCTGCAGGCATGCCTGCACCTTTGTTCAGGTCCGCCTCCCCAGGTTCCTCTTCAGGCCTGGCCAAGTGTGCTCAGCCTCTGCCCTCACCTCCCTGCTCTGTGGAGGCTGAGGTTCCTTCCTGTGCCTGTGTAGAGATCTCCTCAGACACAGTTGAGCTGGAGAGCTGACACAGCCCAGGCCTGAGAACAGCGGGGACTGGACAGTTTGCCTAACTCTCTGAACATAAACTTGGCAGGAGGTTCTTTGAGTTACTAAGCAACTGAACATCTGACATAAAGCCTTTTAACAACCTTTTCCATAGATTACTAAAAGTTCCCAGAAAAAAATTCATGTCTGGTCCAGTGAAGAAAGAGGAAGGAAACAGAGATAGCCAAAAAGGGGGTGGGGAGAAGAAAGCCACTAAGGCAAAAGGAACCAGCATGTCCCTGTGACGGACGTGTGGAAGGAGGAAGAAAAGGAAGACACACAAATGGAGGTGCCATACTGGGGTGAGGGTTGGAGGCACCCAGGGAAAGAGAATTGAATAAAACATGGTACAAAGTGACCCTAGAATGGCACTTGCCACAAGTTCTAGGAAGCAGTCTTGTAGCAAAAAGAAATTCTAAGACTTTCATTTGTTATACAGAATTAAGGGTCCTTCCTCCATTTTTTTTTTATAATCATTCTTACTCAAACACTCACGTCAAGTACGTGGCTGTCACAAAATCTGTAATGAAGCTAACTGGCTTGGCAATTTCATGAAGAGAGGAGTGATTTGGAAAGTTTTCAATTTATAACAAAGTTCTGGGCAAGCTGCCCCTCCAGGTTCACTCTCTACCCTTCTCTACCTTGTTCTGTGCCTCTATTCAGACAATAAGGGAATGAACAGCTTGTGGAGATTTTGAAAACAAGAATAAACTGGCCAAAAGTCAACCTGCTTTTTTATTGACACCATGGCTAAAATTCTAAAACCAAGAATTGTGGCAGTTTTAATAATATATGTGTGTAGGCCTCAAATTATCTCTTTCTCTCTCTTTTTAAAATTTCTTTTTTGAAAACACTGCATTCTACATGCAAGTTAACTCAGAGAGCTTCTAATTACACCATCAGCCCCGACACATGGAGACTCAGCTACAGACAATCCTTTCCAGGAAAGGTTCCAAGGACCCAGAACCACTAAAGCTTACCCCAGTAGCAGGGCCTCCACTCCTCTCAGAGTACCAAATATCCCTTGTTATATTAGAAACACTGATAGTCAAGAGGAAGAACCAAAACTTCAGTTATATCAAGTATGTCATTCTGCATGGCCAGTTGGAATTTATATATACATATTTTTTAATTAATTTTATTTTTTTTGCAGTTTTTGGCCAGGGCTGGGTTTGAAACTGCCACCTCCAGCATATGGGACTGGCACCCCACTCCTTTGAGCCACAGGCACTGCCCACCAGTTGGAATTTTTAAAAATTCATGTTTAAGATTTAAGGCAGTGAAACAAATGCAAACTAAAATATGTAATATTTTTGTTTAGTAAATGCAAATTTTAGATCACACTTGAAATTTTTTTTTTTTTTGAGACAGAGTCTCCCTTTGTCGTCCTCAGTAGAATCCATGGTGTCATAGCTCACAGCAACCTTAAACTCTTGGGCTCAAGTGATCTTCTTGCCTCATCCTCCCAAGTACCTGGGACTACAGTGCCCAGCACAATACCCAGCTATTTTTAGAGATCAGGTCTTGCTCTTACTCAGGCTGGTCTTGAACTCCTGAGCTCAGGCAATCTACTGCCTTGGCCTCCCAGAGTGCTAGGATTATAGGTGTGAACCACCATGCCTGGAATACTTGAAATATTTTACTGAATTTGAATAACTTCAATATTATAATTAGTTTCCTTAAATTTTTAATTACATTTGTTCTAAAACTTAAGGAGGAATCAAAAAAATAATGATTACAAAGTGTTATTACTGAAAATAATTTTGTCTAATATAAGCAGGGGATGAAGGTTAAAAATTATCTGCTCTGAGACTCAGAAACACCACTGTCAGTATAGAGCACATGAATGGCTTCTCTGCCCTCTGGCTTCTAACTAGCTTTATAGGAAATCACTGGCTCAGGATCAAAAAAAGAGAAGAGCAAAGCTAAAGCCTTCATCCCTCCCTCTCTCTGTAGGCTTGCTCTGGTCTGGCAAAATCCTGTGACTTTGACCAGAGGTCACAGCTCTTGTCAGAGGCCCTCCTCCACACAGCTAGTTCTCAATATTCATATCCACCTCTCACCTTGATTATGGTAATTCCCTGCCTCTCTTGCCACTTTAGACCCTAGTATGGAAAGGCAATGCCGTCACCCCTGACTAGCCTAAAAGCCGCTCTACCTTTACTACCTGTCCTATATTCTACCCATCCTTTATGAATTTACTCCTTAAGTTCTAAAAATGCCCTAATTTGTATGTATCAACTATTTCCTGCTGAGACCCTCACTGACATATATCCTTACTCCTCATAACCCCAATTTTCATCACTTTTCATTATCCTAGACCTCAAGTGGAAAATTTTCTCCTCCCTAAATATGTATATTCTAATTCCATGGGTTATTAGGATCATGTAAGTTGAGCAGTTGATATTATTTATTTAATTACAGTTTCACTGTTGGGGAGGGCAGAATCACAGGGTATGCACTTATCTGAGGAATCTGCTAAAGAGCATAGCATCTAAAAATCACCCTCCCATCTGAAAAGCTTCCAGGCAACTCATACGAATAAAATCTGACAAACTGTCTCATTTAGTACAATCCCTTCCCTCACAAAAAAATCAGTTCAGTATTTTTCTGCTTCTCTCCAAATTGGAGACAAAGAACACACCATCGTACCATCTCTGCAATTTAAATTTATACATTCTAAAATTAATCAAAAACTTTCGTCATTTTAAAGGGATTAATCTGAAAGCTAATGGAAAGAATTAATTCCAGGAATTACTGAATTCAATCTGCCCAAATCCCCTGCATTTCATTTTATCCTTTTCCAAGGTAACTACAACTATAACAGTGACTAAAAGGCTCCCTAAAGATTTTCTTAGACTAAAGAATATGTTTGTTAATATTTTTCAAAAAATAAAATTTTATGGGATAAAAATCTATATCCACTGAAATTCAAAGGATATAGATTCTCGGGGCTGGTAATGTTTAACATGACTTAAATACCCTCATAATGTGAGAACTTGACCTTAGAGTGCCAAACAAACTCAAGCAAGAAAACTTAGAATTATACCTAGCAAAGAATAAAACCATGTAATTTCAGCAAAATTAATTCATCAATTTGCTCTGACACCTATGTGATTACCCAGAAGAGAATTCAGTAGTGGGAAGGGCAGCAGAAGATACAGTTACCATGCCTAATCTATATTGATAAAAATAAGAGCCAGAGGTGAACAACAACAAAAGCAATAGCAATAATAATAACTGATATTTACATTATACTTACTATGTGTGAAAGGCACTACTTTAAATGTTTTTAGTGCATGGATTCATTTAATCCTCAGAGCAATTCCAAGAGTTATATCAGTATTATTATTCCCACTTTACAGATGAAGAAACTGAGACTCAAGAGTTTAAGTCATTTGCCAAAGGTCACACAGTCAATAAGTAACAAGCAGAGATACAAGCACTGGCCTGGCTCTAGGCTCACAAATCTAACCACCACAGCATAAGCCATCTCCACTGGAGCTTGGGAGCACAGTCTTGTTAATGATAGGCAATTTGAAAAAATACAATCTGCTTAATAATAACACATGAATTCCATTTAATCTTTGTTTCTCTTTCTGGAACAACAACAAAAAACAGGAATTGAGGTATCCTATGAGAATTCTTACTGCCAAAGCATTTGTGAGGTTATGAGAGCAGCATCAACACCTTAGGATCTAATTTTGTCAAGAAGAAGAGAAAATCAATAATCTAGTTCAGTAATTCTCATCATTTAAGAGGGAATCAAGAACCCCTTCATGATTTTGTTGGCAGCTGCAGTCCTTCTCCCCAGAAAATATCTACTTTCCATTCAATTTCAAAGAGTTGGTAGAAGCGTTGGTGCCATAGGCCTTCTTAGATGACTTCTGAGTCTACCATGCTGCTGTGGTATACTTCAGAGAAAAAAAGAATCAACTAACCAACTAATACATATTTATTAAGCAACTATTTGGGGCAAAACACTGTGCTGGATCTTGTGTGGAGAATGCAAAAAATATATTATACAATCCCTACTTTCAAAGACCTATATAGTTCAGTTTGTAAAATAAGACAAACTTACTTCTCCAGGTACATAGAAGAAAGAAATATCACTTCTAGTTTGGGTTATCAGGTAGAACTTCAAAAGAGGACTTGAAATATAAACTAGTCTAGAGAAATAATTAGGATTAGAGAGAAAGTAGGAGAAGACATTTGATATCAGGAAATAATAAAATTGTTCATTTTAACACTTGACTAAATTTGTGGGCTGAAAAATGTAATTTTATGAAAAATGGTATGTGCTAACCATAATTAAGAATCCTGTTTTCCTATCAGATAGTGTGCTTCATGCCCCATCACTCCCAGTTAGGTCACCTCAGTTCAGATATCTACTGGGCGATCCAGCTATCACATGACTAGAAACCCTTGGCCTTCCCTCCCACAAGCCAACAAGAAGTACGTTGCACTGCTAACTTTGGTGAGACTATCTGTCAGTAGAAATTGGCTTGAAGCTCTTAACTCATTTCCCTGTGGCCAGAGGAGCTAACAGATAGAAATTTATTTTGATTCCAAGGTGGCTTTGTATCTCATTAGCAATCCCAAGAGCCTCTATCCTTTTCTTTCAACTGTCAACACTCTGTGATGTTCTGAATAAAGAAACTGTACAAACTGAGATTAAAAAGAAGAGGGGGGAAAACCCCACTGTTCCTTTGTCAGACTCCATGTGGAGGTACAGAGCTAGCTCAACTCCCTAGAGACCTCCCTCTTTATTGTCTTGGCAATCCTGGTCACGATTCAGGATTCAGGCATTTGCATCAGGAGGCTTGATTCCTGATACAATTCTTTCCAGCAAAATACAACACAGAAAGGCAGGGCATATTTGAAATTCTGCTAGAATTAATGTTGACTTGATTGGAAAATTCTAAAAATTAGAATTAAAGTCTAAAGGGAGACAGATTAAGTTACTAATTGGCTAGGGTTTCCAGAAAACAGCAATATATAGAAATAGAATATGAGAAAGAAGACATCCAGCAAAACTGCTATCATGCATTCAACCAGAAATGGATTCTGTAGTCCCACACTTGCAAATGAGATGCAAGTTGGGAGGAGTTTTCTCCTTTCAAGAGAGTTTTGAAGTGTCATAGCATATTCTCAGAGGACTAGGTGAGATTGGGTGTGGGATGGAGTAAAGTAAAGAAGAAATTGTCACAGAAAATTAGTAGTTAAAAAAAAGAAATGGTGCTGGGCGAAGTGGCTCATATCTGTAACCTCTAGGAGGCCCAGGTAGGAGGATTACTTGAGCTTAGGAATTTGAAACCAGCCTGAGCAAGACCCTATCTCTACTGAAAATAGAAAAGTTAGCCAGGTGGCGTGCTGGGCACCTGAAGTCTAGATTGGGGGTGTGGGGGGAGGCAGGAGGATCACCTGAGGCCAGGACTTTGAGTTTGCTGTGAGCTAAACTGACACTATGGCACTCTAGCCTGTGCAACAGAGTGAGATGAAAGGAAGTAAGGAAAGAAAGGGAAAGGCAGAGGGAGAGAAAGGGAAAGAAAAGGAAAGAAAGGGAGGGAGGGAGGGAGGAAAGGAGAGAGGAAAAGAAGGAAAGAAAGAAGTGAAAGTATAATTTGAACTGAACTCACATACTTTGGCACTCTATAGCTTCAGTCCACAGGGAATAAGACTCAGCATAACTATATAATGGCTGCATTGCTTAGAATATTTAGAACTGAGAATAATGTAAAACCATAACTCGAATTGTATTTCAATGAAAAATTTTTTCAATTGTATTTCAATAAAAAAATTTTTTTTTATTGTGTGAGACACTACAGAGTCTCACACAATAAAATAACAGAGGTAGGACAGAACATATCTGTCAGGATCCCAGCTCTGCCGCCCTAGGGTTCTCTTGGCTCCCTCCACTGAAAATCCACTTAATTCTCAGGATGAAGGTGAAATGCCTATGGCAATTCTAGGAATCATGGCCTGGTGTGACACTGTCCAGAGGAAAAACAGAACCAGTTTTTCCTACTTTTCTCCTCATGATTGAGGTAACTTTTCCTGGGAGTCTCCAGCAAAGACATCTTCTTGCATCTATCCCAGTAGATTCAGACCACAGGCCCTTCCTAAACTAATCACCAGTGTGAGGACTAGGATTACCAGGACTAATTCTTACAGTGTGGTGCACAGACCATGTGCAGTACCTGAGAAGAATGAATTTATTAGGACCAACTCCAGACTCACTGAATCAGAATCTTCAAAGTTGAAGCACAGACGTCTGTGTTTTAATAAGAATTCCAAGCAATTTTCAGATGCACTTAAGTTTGAGAACCACTGGTTTAGAGTAGAGTGGAATGGATATTGGAATCTCAACAGCTGAAGGAGAATACAACCATTAAGATGACCAAAGAAAATCACAATCACTAGCATTTTTGAATGCTTAGTCACCTCAAACTCTTGGGCTCAAGTGATCCTCTTGCCTCAGCCTGAGACTGCCTGTACCCACACAATGCCCAGCTAGTTTTCTTTTGTTTTGTTTTGCAGTTTTTAGCCAGGGCCAGGTTTGAACCCACCACCTCCGGTATATGGGGCCGGCACGCTACTCCTTTGAGCCACAGGCGCCACCATGCCCAGCTAGTTTTAAAGGCGAGGTCTCGGGGGTGGCACCTGTGGCTCAAAGAGGTAGGGCGCTGGCCCCATATGCCAGAGGTGGCGGGTTCAAACCCAGCCCTGGCCAAAAACTGCAAAATAAATAAATAAATAAATAAGAAGCAATCATTAAGAAAACAAAACAAACAAACAAATAAAAAACATCTGAAAAAAAGAACACATCACTCTAGCTTAGGCTGGTCTCAAACTCCTGAGCTCAGGCAATCCACCCACTTTGGCCTCCCAGCCAACAATCTTCTAAATATATATAGCCAGTCTCTCGGGAATAAAAGTGAAACCCTCAAAGGCCCAAAACAAAGAATAACCTGAAAAATAGGTACTCAATTTTCTTTTATTCTGAAAGTCATTGCTAATCTCAGTAACAAAAGATCTTGCATATAACTGATACGCAGGACAGACATATAGAACTGAGATTCTAATGTTGAACCAGGACCATCTGAAAATCAGCTGGCAAAAAATGCACTCCTAGAATAAGTCAACAAACTTCTCTATCTTAGGCTGAGCTCTGGGTGAGGGGAAAAAAATCTCCCTAGAGAATTTATAACCCAGGCCTACCTCATATGGATTTGAGATATGGATTTATACTACCTGTAAGGGCAGGTGAACCATAAGCAAAGAAGTTAACATGAAAATGAGTTCCCAGATGTCACTGCTGACTTTCTGGCTGAAGAAAACAAGAAGCCTCTTGGTAAAAACATATCCTCAACTCAGGTCACATAGAATTCTCACAAATAACAAAACCCTAAATCATGACATGCTTGGAGAAGCATGTCACCATGATAAACTCAGCTAAAACAACAAACAGAACTTCATATAATAGAACTATTGGGACAGATAAGACAAATTGGTTTTAAACTATTTTTTAAAAATAAAAGAAGGAATTAAAAACAGGAGAAAGAACAAGATACTAATTTTTAAAAAAAAGAATCAAGCAGATTCAAAAAAAAAGATATAATAAGGAAATGTCTAGCTTTTCTCATCCTGGATAAGAAATGTATGACCTCAACAAGAAATAAATGTGGGCTACATCAGAAGTTTTAAGAGTAAGTAGGGAAGGTTGAACTCAGTTACTCTAATTACTTCCTAAAGTGTTTGATGCTTTGGGTATCTAACTGGGGAGTCCCTAGAAAACCCTGTTTTAAGTGGTATCCAATGCTTACCCTTACCATGACATGAAGAGATTTACCCCCATTTCCTGCTATAACTTGGTAAGAAACTACACAACAGCTGAATGCCTGATGAAGATATTTTGGGGAGTACAGGGGGAACATTTGATTAAAAGTTTTGTGAAATCTCATGTTCTGCAGACCACTTCATCATGTTTTAACCTTTTCACTTAATTAGTTATATTTTACTAATAAAGTCCAACATTTCAGAAAGTACCAAATTAAACCTAAATCTGCACCTCTGAGTGAGTCCTCTGTTGGGGGCCTAACATGTCCCCACATGAACTCTCCACCCCCTTCCCCCATCAAGACAAAGGACCTAGTTAGCCCTACTCCTGAAATTCAGTCAAAGGACCCTAACTCACCAAAGCCCTCCTCTGGCAAGCTGTGGAATTTGCCCACCCTCTATGGCCTCATATAAAAAAAGTCTCTAATTGCCACTGGGCACAGATGCCATCTTTGCCCTGCCTAGGCTGGTCCCTGTCCCCTTTCAATAAACCCAGCCTGAACCTCTCCACTTTGGTCTGGTCTCTGGGAGCCATGCTCCACCCTTCATCTTCTTTCTCAAACTCACTATAGCTTTGCTCTTCCCTCAATAAGAAGTGTTTCCTTTAAAATTCATTTCTAACAATGTGTAGAAATATAAGAGTAAAATATGGTTTGCCAAGAGTACCAAATCAAAATGTGATTCCAATGTTGGAGAAATAAAAGTCCACAGTTTGATAGCCATCATATATTTATTTATTCATAGAGGCTACTACCCACCCACCCCCACACACACCAACTTCTTCTGGCCAGACGCAGCAGAAACCTGGAACCAGTGAGAGGCCCCAGTACACGGTATAGAGGTGCCACTGAAAACAATATGGATGGCTGGAAAGCGCAGAAATGTGTCAAACCACCCCCATCACATTTCTGTGTTAATCCATCCCAGGCTGAGGGAAATGACACTCCTCAGGTTCCTCTCTGCATTTCCAGCATTTATGAATCACTTGGCAAAACTCAATGTCAAAAGAAACACAAAGAATGGCTTAAAGCCAAGAAGCCCTGGCCTGACCCTGCCCCAGGCTGAACAAATACCTGCTTTAACAGAGGCTTCCAGAAAGCAGATCCTCTCTGCCGGGGAGAAGACCTCACACCTGCCAATTTCCCTCCATCTGAGGTCTGAGGCAGAATCTCACTGCATTTGGGACTATTGTTTGCTGCTTGGAAGAAATCGTGGAAGCACTCCCAGCCCTTGTAAAACATCAATTATGTTTTTTATTTAGGAAACAGTTATTTGTCTGAATGGAAACTATATAAAGGGCAAGAGGGGGTTTCTTCTCTTAGAAAGTAATAGTGTGTCATTTATCTGAAACACAATTCTCTTTGAATATAATTTTGGAGCTGATGTGTCCACAGAGGATATAAATACTTGAGGGTAAAAGCAACATCGCCAAACTAGTAGAGCATTATCAGAGATTTACTTTGTGGTTAGTGTGGAAAGTAGAAAGTAACAGGCGATGACAGATTTTCTGTTCAGAGAAGCCTGAGGCTTTGAAGAAGAAACCTCAGTGCTACACTTTCCCTAATGGAAAAGTTGCTGGAACTTCTTAGCAACTAAGTGAGCTCTGATTTACATACTTATCATACTGGGCTAGTTTTAGCCTTCCTTATGTCCTAATTACCCTTGCCTTAAAGCAGGGGTCCTCAAACTCTTTAAACAGGGGGCCAGTTCAGTGTCCCTCAGACTGTTGGAGGGCTGGACTGCGGGCCCTAGGACAAGTTGGCTGCTAAGAAGGATAGGCAGTGGTGGCAAAAACACCTGGCGGGCTGGATAAATGTCCTAGATGGGGTGCATGTGGCCCACGGGCTGTAGTTTGAGGATGCCTGCCTTAAAGCATCCAACCTCAAAGGCTTAGCAGGTAGGCCTTTCCAGAGTTAAACAAGTGTTGGGTGCCTAAAGTATGCTTGGAGGTGTGTGTTAAATCCTACCAGGAACAAAGAAGTTTAAGCCATAGACCTGCTCCTCACTAAACCACGTATGGTCTAAGAATTCAATAAAAAGTATTTTGATAACTTGCACCATTGTGTGGGTTGACCTGCCAAACCTGCTTTGAGGGGCTCAACAGCTCCTTTGGGTATCAGTTAGAGATCATTTCTCGACATGGCCCTCCCCACCACCCTTGCCTTTCCTGGCATAGAAGGCAGCATGGAAGTCTAATGCAGTGGTTTTCCAGGTGTGGTCCTTGGACCAGCAGCACCAGAACATTGAGGAAGTGGTTAACAACGCAAATTCTGGGACCTTCCCAGAGCTACTGAATTGGAAATATTTGGACTGAGCCACAAAAATTCGTATTTTAAAAAACTACTTTTTTGTTCTCCTACTTGCCAAATTATCTTTCACTATCTCTAGTTTCAGCTTGCTATCAATTCAAAATTGGACAATTGTTTTTTCCTTTTAACTAGTTCGAACACTTTGGCTGCAAATCGCTTTACAAATTGGCTTAAATAACTAGAACATTTATTGGCTTATGTAACTGGAAAATTAGCATATGGGAAGGTTCTATAGTCCAGCCCTGGTTTGGTTTCCCCTCCATTCTATTCATTCTTCCTTCTTCTGAGGGTTAATTTCACTCTCAAGCTGTCAACAAGACGATAGTGACAGTTCTGCCTCACACCTGCACACAAAAGCCTCCAGAGGAAGAGAGAGGGCTCACCTAAGAAAACTCTCCCAAAGAGTGAGGGCAACCTTTTCCTGAAGTATCTAACACACCCTTCCTCTTTTATCCTGGGCCAAATCACAGCACATACTCATCCCTGAACCAAGAGCTGGCAGGAAGAATGGGATTGAGCAATCAGGCCCATACCTGCAACTGGGGTGGAGTCAGCATCCTAGGGAGGAGAAGGAAGGAATGCCTGATAGGTAAATAGCCCCCGGGTCAATTAGTTTCTGACAGACTTCTAAGGGAAGACATCATCTGCTCTTGACCTAGCAGGGAAGGCTGAACACCTTGAGGTTGGCAAGCCTAGACCACAAAACTTACACTGAATTGCAATTAGCCTGAAGTAAAATTTATCAAATTTCATAATGAAACACAGGTGTCAAATGAAAAAGAAAAACTAGTGCCTTTTTCTTTCTCCTGCTTTAATCTACCTCTTCTCCAAGTCTGTGACAATATAATTCTCTAATGAATAGCAGCAGCTCTTTGGCCAAGTCTCTACTGATGTCAATACTCATTATAATTAACATTATTTTTCTCTCACAAATACTGTACCCTAGAACTATTTCCATAGTTTACCAGGCATCAATTGGAACAGCAACTCTAAGCCAGGCATAGTGCTAAGCAAAAGACATGCAATAGCAAAGAGGGGTGGATCCTCAGATGTAACGGGGAGACAGGGACATGAGCAAATGATGCAAACTGCAGTGGAGCAATAACAGAAGTACACCTATGCTATAAACATCACTAATGCAAAGCAGTGAACTCCACCACACATATGAAGGATGGAGATGATAACCCAGGAAGCTTTTGAAGGATAAAAGGGGCCGAAATAAACATAAGTTTCTCAATAATCCTTAGAAATCAGCATAGACAACATAACATTACATCTGCATAAGACTACAGGGGAACTATCTCCGGGCAGATGCCCTCTTCCACATAGGGACTCATAGGCCGTATCTATCTGTTCAAAGATGTTGGGAGTAACCTACTACTACTAATAAAGTACTAGTATATGCAAATAATTTACCACTTAATAAATTAGAGCAGGTTCGATGTTATCACTATAATTCTGTTGTTGCCAGTGGTATTTTCCTGTGCTCAGGGGTGAAAGATAAGGAAGATGGAATTTTACTTAGCCTCCCAGGAAGTGAACGTTTTCCTGGATTTCCCATTACTGCATATATGGGGTATGAACAAGATCTATTTTCAGAGCCTGGTGAAAATAGGTTCACCTGTTTGGGAGGGCAGCTTTAGGATATTGCAATGTTACCATATAAATAACAGAACCAAAATTAAGATAAAGCTACAGCTAGCAAAGATCACACCGGCCAAAACAGACCCATGCAACAAATACAGTACAGCCAAGTTCAGGCATACTGTGCATATGTCTATATACGCGTGTGTGTGTGTACTTAGGTGTAGAAAAGAGAAAGGGGACTACTTTGTGAAGTGAATGTAAATTTCTCTTGGAATGCTCTTTGGTTTATTTGTCATGATGTATCAGTGACCCCACATTTCCTGAGCTCCACCTCTTTTTACTTTATTCTTTTTAAGACTTTGATTCTGATGTTCCATCTCATTTTGTAAAAGTATAAGACCAGAGATTTTACTCTACTCCATCCCATAGTCCCAGCTTTAAACCTTATCTCCCCAATATTGTGAAAATACTTTCTGTCTCTTTAGAACCTTAAATCTTTAGAAGCCCAAAATATTGCCCCAGACAAGCAGAGAATGTATCCCTTGTGAGTGACACTCAACACATCATGAATATCAGTAACCTTTTTTGGTGATGATAATAGAAAATGACTTTGGAAGAAGAGCATCAGAAAAACTCCACCTAGAAGTTTTCAATTTCATACACTACTCAAATCTCATCTCAATGAATGTCATAGTACCAGTCCTTAATTATACTCAAAAAAGCAGACTTCATGCACTGTGTTCAATATAATCATTTAACATGATTCTGTAAATGAGAGCATTTGATGATTATCATTGATTTAAAATATGCAATAATCAAAGCCCAGGGAACTTAGTTGAAGGAAGATATTTTCTACCTGATTTCTCTTCTCTTTAAAAAATGATTCTTTCCATTTGATTCCCATACCTCATTCTGTTATTTACTCATATTCACCTTTGCCAGTTAGATTTAAAACAAATAACTTTTTAAAGTATATAGCAAATCTGAAATATTTATGAAAATATCTAATTCTTTAGAGTAGGAGCATATTCTTTTTTTTTAATGATTATTGGTCATGTTCAGAAATAATAATAGCCAAGAAGAGAACTAGAACCTGTATTTGTCCTTAAATCTCTACTCACTGTAACTTCTCTTAATTTTTAAAAATTTTAACTTTTCATTTTGATTTACAGAAGAATTGCAAAATAGTATAAGGAAGTCCAGTAAACTATTCACCTACCTTCCCTGAATGTTAACAACTTATACAACCAGACTACATTTGTCAAAACCAGGAAATAAACATTGACAATATTAGAAATTAATCTATCAACTTTATTTGGCCATTTGCCTTATTAACATTCTGCCGTCTAGAGTCCATTCGGGTTTATTCAATGCACTTATTTGTCATGTCTAGTCTCCTCCAATCTGGGACAGTTCTTCCATCTTTCTTTGTCTTTTATGACCATGATAATTTTGAAGAGTACTGACCTGTTATTTTATAGAATGTACCACAATTTAGGTTTGATGTTTGTTCATTATTATCATCAGGTTATGTTATGCATTTTAGCTAGAATATCACAGAAGTGATATTGTACCTTTTCAGTGTATATATTAACAGACACACGATGTCAATATGTCCCATTATTGATAATGTTAACATTGATCACTCAGTTCAAGGGGTGTCCTCCAGGTTTCTTCACTATAAAGTTACTGTTTTTCCCTTTGAAATTAATAGATATTTTATGGAGAAATACTTTGAAACTATGCAAATATTTTTGTCCAATAGTTTTTGCATAATATATACATGATGATTCTTACCTAAAATAATTATTCTTATAGTATTTGATAATGATTTTTCTATTTCTATCATTTTTTCTACTTTTTTTTTTTTTTGAAATAAGGTCTCAGTTTGTCATCCAAGGTTAAGTGCAGTGGTATGATCACAGTTCATTACAACCTCCAACTCCTGATCTCAAGTGATCCTCCTGCCTTGACCTACCAAATAGCTGAGACTCCAATGTGCCACAATGCCCAGCTAATTTTTTTAAGAAATGGGATCTCACTGTGTTGCCCAGACTGGTCTTGAACTCCTGGCCTTAAGTGATCCTTCTGCCTTGCCCTCCCAAATTACTAGGATTACAGGCATGAACTACTGTACCCAGCCTCTACATTTATTAATTTGAATTCTATAAAAAGGGATCTCATTTCTGCCCATTAATTAATTTTAACTCTATGACCTCATGGATATTTATTTTATTCTATGAATTATAATCCATTAGTATCAAAACTTATATTCTTGCTCAGACTGTCCTCAATTTGGCCAGTAGTAGCTTCTTCAACTTGGCTCCTCTTTATACTTTACATATCCCAGTGAGTTCTTCAGCACTGGCATAATAAGATGCTCTAGGATTATCTTATACTTTCTCTGTCTCTGTCTTGGAATCAGTCATTTCTCTGAAGAGATATAGATCCTTTTATTTGGAAAAGATATTTAGAAACTAAGATTTGAGATGGTAGTGCTCATGGCTACTGGGTCTTCATTGATTTTAAGCCCTCTCAGTGGACAGAATAGGGAACGTATATATATATATACACTAAGCCATGCACACACAAACATCAATATCATTTTTTTTTTTAGTCAGAGTCTCACTTTGTCACTGTTGGTAGAGTGCTGTGACATCACAGCTCACAGCAACCTCAAACTCCTGGGCTTAAGGGATTCTCTTGCCTCACCCCCCCAAGTAGCTGGCCCTACAGAAGCCCACCACAACACCTGGCTATCTTTAGAGACAAGATCTCACTCTTGCTCAGACTGGTCTAGAACCTATGAGCTCAGGCAATCCACCTGCCTTGGCCTCCCAAGTGCTGGAATTATACACGTGAACCACCGCATCCAGCCATCAATATCTATTTCTTTCTATCTATGTATATATTTTAAAAACCATGAGTTTATATTCATTATCTCTAATTCTAATTCATCACAGATTTTGAGCATTAATAAGAATTCACAGAAGATGAAAATAACTACATAGTAAAGTTTGCTATCTTTGCTTGTGCTGAACCTCAGATTTCACTATTAAATAAAACTATCTTCACTGATAAAACTGCAGTTGCACTTTCCAAAGGCAGAAAACTCCAAATCTTCTAGCCTTCAATCATATTTAGCTATGTCACTCATGGCCTTAATATTAGAAAAAGGTTTACATATAAGCAAATTAAGTCACCTTTTTAAAACAATGCTTCCCAAAACACCATTTTCTCAGAGATTATAAGATTAAAACTAAATAAGGTAATCTGAGAATGAGGAACTCACTTTCAAGAGGAGACATGTTGGAATTATGATGATGATGATGATGATGATGAAATGAGATTCCCTTTGGCATTAGCCATTCTGAGGATATGACATATGGGGAATTCAGGACAGTCATTTCCTAGTAAAGTTGGGGAAACAATATGGGTCTTTCCCTCCATGATGCTCCAATCTCCCTAGAAACAAAGGCTGGGGAAGAGCTGACATGGCAGCTTTTGCAAAATTAAAAAAAGAAAAAATTGGAATAGAGGGAAGCAACGTACATTGATTGACATAAAATTTAATTAAGTTAATGATGTTTATTTTTTAAAACCATTTCATGTTGTGATATTTCACTTCATTTTAAGAGAAGAGGAAAATATTGCTTAGAAAGGTGATCTTACTATCTTCATGGTCACACAACTACTACCAAATGGAATGTAGATTTAGATCCAGGTCTAACTCCAAAATTAATGACAGTCCTGGGTCCATGAATGAACAAGGACATTAATTCCCTTCCTGACTTTTTCATGATACTTCTTCCTACATTTTCTTCATTATTAAATTCTCAATATAAAGCAAAAAAATAATTTTTTTTTTCTGAGACGGGAGTCTTACCCCAGGTGGAGTGCAGTGGCATAATCACAGTTCACTTCAACCTCAAACTCCTAGGCTCAACCAATATTCCTTCCTCAGCCTCCCAAGAAGCTGAGAGCTACAGGTACACACCGTTTTTCTGGGTTTTTTAAGAGACAAGGTCAGAATGGTCTCAAACTCTTGGTTTCAAGCAAACCTCCCACCTTAGCCAGCAAGAGAGCTAGAATTACAGGCATGACCTCCCCTTCCCCCTATTCCCCTTCCAATTTTTCTATTTCTAGTAGAGAGGGGTCTAGCTCTTCCTTTGTCTGGTTTCTAACTCCTAAGCTCAAGCAATCCTCCCTCCAGAGTACTAGGATTATACTTATGAGCCACTGTGCCTCAACTGCAAATTGCTAAATGAAATGCTTTTTTATGTATACACACATATTTTATTTACAATGATATGTTAATGTTGCATCCAAAAAGAGGACCCTTTTTAAAAAATGAGTATTCCTTTAAATAATTTCTCAGCTCCATCCATAGAATGGAACATGAGGCAATCATTTTAAAAGGTGGTAAATATCTAAATTCTCTAGAAAGATGTTCATAACATATTGTTAAGTCAAATATGCAAATAACAGGGAAATTCCACTTCTGGCACTTAAGCAGGGTCCAGAATTACTCTCCTACCATAAACAAATAAGAATAGGCCTAGGACTATAGAGAAGCAAGAAAAGCGTTTAAGATGCAAACCTTAAGGACATAGTCCTTTTTAAGGCTGTCCCTGCATGGGTAGGACCCTGAAAGTGAACTTTGTACTTGAATTTTGTACCCTTGGTGCCTTGCCTCACCCTACTCTCAGCTCTGGTTTTTAGCCACTGAAAGGCAGGCAAAAGCAGGATGGGGATTCCCAGAAAAAGGAAAATTAATGAGATCCACCCTACAGTAAATAAACCCTGCTTTCTGCTTAGGGGCAAATCCCAGAATTTAGTGTAGGGATGAGGAATCCAAAGAGAGCTAATGATCTCACTGAACTGGAAAAGACAAAACTTGGTGTCTGACGAGGGAACAGCAACTAGAATTAGCAGGGCAGAATACCAGAAAGGAAGGAGCTATAGAGAAAGAACTCCAGAAATATAAGGAGAAATCTCCTTGAGTTTTTTACATAATTTAATCTGTGCATGCATAAGATTAAATCCTGAAAGGTCAGGCAACTTCCTAAAAAATAACAATGAGAGATGTAAGCTGAACAATTCCCAGAGCTTGCACAGCACTAGAAATCAATTGAGCTTCCACAAGCCAGAGTAGAAAAACTTCCTCTAATACACAGGCATTCAGTAGAGATTCCAGAAGAGTCAAACCGGAAATAGTAGGACTAAATTATTCATAGAGGAAAGATACTCTACATCAGTACTATAATAGCTGATGACTCTAAAGTTTAAAACTATAAACTATTGAAGTAATTTGCAAGTAACCCAAATTTCTTCTAGAAAAACTTCAATAGTCATTAAAGAAATACAACAAAATCTAGCACACACACAATGGCTGTCATTCAATCAAAAATTACTAGGGATGGGTGGCACCTGTGGCTCAAAGGAGTAGGGTGCCAGCCCCATATGCCAGAAGCTGTGGGTTCAAACCCAACCCCAGCCAAAAAAAAAAAAAAAAAAATTACTAGGGATTTAGAGAATGACAACAAAAAAGGTCTCTATAATCAAGAGGCAAATCAGGTGAAATAAACAGACTAGAAATAATAGAGATGATGGAATTAGCACATAAGAACAGATCTATCATAAATATGATCAAGATGCTCAAGAATTTAAAGAAAAATGTGAAAATAATGAGAAATGGAAGGCATTTTAATAAAAAAAAAAAAAAACTTTAAAGCCAGGTGTGGTGACATAAGCCTGTAGTCCCAGCTACTCTGGAAACTGAGTCAGAAGGATCACTTGAGCCCAGGAGTTTGAGGCTATAGTGCACTATGATCACACCTGTGAATAACCAGTGTTCTAGCTTGAGCAGTATAGTGAGACCTCATGTCTAAGATAAGGAAAAGAAGAAAGAAAAAGAAAGAAAGAAAGAAAGAAAGAAAGAAAGAAAGAAAGAAAGAAAGAAAGAAAGAAAGAAAGAAGAAAGAAAAGAGATGATAAAATATAGCATCTTAAATAAAAACTTCACTGCATAAAATTAACAGCATGTTAAACACTATAGAAGAAAAAATTAATAAACTTGAGTACATTGCAATAGAAATGACCTAAAGTGAAGCACAGAGAGAAAAAGTCTGAAAAAAATGAATATAATCCCAGTGAACTATGGAACAATATAAAGTAGTCTACAATCTAACATGTATATTAGAGTCTCAGAAATGAAGGTAGACCAGAGAAAATTTTTTTTTAAATAATGAAAAAATTTTCTATCCCTTAAAATATACACCTGCAAATCTCAGATATTCAATGAACTCTAAGCAGTATAACACAAAGAAAATCACACAAAGGCACAAAATCAAATTGCTGGAAGCATGTTTTAAAGAATAAACTTACAACTGAGGCATTGTAGTCCCAGATACTCAGGAGGCAGAGGTGGGAGGCTTGCCTAAGCTGAAGAGGCCATTGTAAGCTATGATCACTGATAGTACCACTCTACTCCAGCATGGGCAACAAAGTGAAACACCATCTCAAATAACAAAAAATATAAAGAATAAGCTCATTGGGTAGAGCGCCAGCCCTATATACTGAGGGTGGTGGGTTCAAACCCAGCCCCAGCCTAACTGCAACAAAAAATAGCCAGACATTGTGGCAGGCACCTGTGGTCCCAGCTACTCTCCTCTGGAGGCTGAGGCAGAATCACCTAAGCCCAGGAGTTGGAGGTTGCTGTGAGCTGTGTGATACCACAGCACTCTACCGAGGGCAATAAAGTGAGATTCTATTGCCACAAAAAAAAAAAAAATTATATACATTATATTCTATATATATAGAGTAAATTTAAAAGTAATTGGGTTAGGGGAAGATACTTTATATAACAAGGAACAAACAAAAAATGTCACAAGTTTCTTGTCAGAAATTATTAAATACAAAAGAAAACAAAATTACATTTTTAGTGTGCTGAAGGAAAAATACTACCAATCCATAATTCTATATCCAGTAAAAATATCTATCAAAATAAATTACCTTGATGACAAAATGCTGAGAAAATTTATCACAAGCAATCTTGTACTATAAGAAATATTAAAGGAATTTCTTTAAGTGAAAGGTATAACAGTAATGTGGATCAACCCAAAGGAATGAAGAGTATTAAACATGGCAGTTATATGGATATACATGTATATATAAGACATTTTTCCTATTAAAAATGTCTTTTAGAATTGAATGTTTAGAGCAACATTCAATTTACAACATATATAGAAATAAAATATATGACAACCATAGCATAATGGCCAGAAATGGAGAAATTAAAGGTTAGCATCTTACATTATACACTAAGTGGCATATATTATTTGAAGATAAATTATGATGTCATAGATGTATTTTGTAACTCTTAGAGCACTAAATCAGTATAGCAAATGTAGAAGATAAAGAGTAGAAAAATAATACTGAATTCTAATAATGTTAAATAAATACTTAACCCAGAAAATAAGGAAAAGAGAGAAAGGAGAACAAAGAATACATAAAATGAATACAAAATTGATAGGAAAATAGTAAGTTTAAATCCAACCATATCGGCTCAGCACCTGTGGCTCAAGTGACTAAGGCGCCAGCCACGTACACCTAAGGTGGCGGGTTTGAATCCAGCCCAAACCTGCCAAACAACAATGATGGCTGCAACCAAAAAAAAAAAAAAATAGCCTGGCATTGTGGTGGGCGCCTGTGGTCCCAGCTACTTGGGAGGTAGAGGCAGGAGACTCGCTTGAGCCCAGGAGTTGGAGGTTGCTGTGGGCTGTGATGCCACAGCACTCTACCCAGGGGGACAGCTTGAGGCTCTGTCTCAAAAATAAATAAATAAATAAATAAATAAATAAATCCAACCATATCAATAATTATATTAAATATAAATTGGCTAAACATTTAAATTAAAAGGCAGATATCAGAGTTTTAAAAAGACTCAACTACATGCTGTCTAAAAGAAATTTACTTCAAATAGTATAAAAGCATAATTATATAAAGAAGACACTTGTACTCTTATGTTTATCACAGCACAATTCAAAATTGTAAAGATATAGAATCAGCTTGGTGCCTGTGGCTCAAGTGTCTAAGGCGCCAGCCACATACACCTAAGGTGGCAGGTTCGAATTCAGACTGGGCCCGCCAAACAACAATGACGGCTGCAATCAAAAAATAGCCGGGCGTTGTGGCGGGTGCCTGTAGTCCCAGCTACTTGGGAGACTGTGGCAGGAGACTCACTTGAGCCCAGGAGTTGGAGGCTGATGTGAGCAGTGATGCCGTGGCACTCTACCCAGGCAGACAGCTTGAGGCTCTGTCTCAAAAAAAAAAAAATGATATAGAATCAACCTAAATACTCATCATGATATATGTACATATGTGTATGACTGCAATGGCTAAGACTTCCATTACCATGTTGAATAGCAGTGGAGACAGTGGGCATTCTTGCCACATTCCTGATCTGAGTAGAAATGTTTTCAATTTTACACCATTCAATATGATATTGGCTGTGGGTTCACTGTAGATAATCTCTATCAGTTTAAGAAATGTCCCTTCTATGCCTATTTTCTTACGTGTTCTGATCATGAAAGGATGCTGGATATTATCAAAGGCTTTTTCTGTGTCAATTGAGAGAATCATATGGTCTTTGTTTTTTATTTTATTGATATATTATATTTATAGATTTGCATATGTTGAACCAACCCTATAACCCTGGACAAAAAACAACTTGATTGTGGTGTATAATTTTTTTGATGTGTTGTTGTTGAATTCTGTTTGCTAAGATCTTATTGAATAATTTTGCATTGATATTCATTAATGGTATTGGTCTATAATTTTCTTTCTTTGTTGAATCCTTTCCTGGTTTGGGTATCATGGTGATATTTGCTTCATAGAATGTGTTGGGAAGTATTCCTTCTTTCTCTATGTTTTGGAAAAGGTTGTATAATATAGGTACTAGTTCCTCTTGAAAGGTTTGATAGAATTCAGATGTGAAGCCATCTGGTCCTGGACTTTTCTTTTTTGGGAGATTTCATATTGTTGATGCTATTTCAGTGATTGATATAGGTACATTTGAGATTTCTAATTCTTTCTGGTTGAGTCTAGGAAGGTGGAGTTCTTCAAGGTATTGGTCCATTTCCTTCAGATTTTCATATTTCTGGGAATAGAGATTTTTGTAGTAATCATTGAGGAATTTTTGAATTTCTGAAGTGCCTGTTGTTATTTCTGCTTTATTATTTCTGATGGATGATGTTAGAGATTTTACTTTTCTATTTCTGGTTAGGTTGGCCAAAGGTTTATCAATTTTGTTAATCTTTTCAAAAAACCAACTTTTTGTTTCATTGATCTTCTGAATAATTCTTTTGTTTTCAATTTCATTTAATTCTGCCCTAATTTTGGTTATTTCTTTTCTTCTGCTGGGTTTGGGGTTGGAACATTCTTCCTTTTCCAGTTGCTTGAAATGATCCATTAAGTTGTTGGCTTCCTTTCTTTCTGTTTTCTTAATGAAGGCTTCCAATGCTATAAATTTCCCTTTTAGGATTGCCTTTGCAGTATCTCACAGGTTTTGATAATTTGTGTCTTCATTATCATTTTGTCCTAAAAATTTGGTGATTTCCTTCTTAATCTCGTCTTTGACCCAGCTCTCATTCAGCCTAAGATTATTTAGTTTCCATGACTTTAACTATGAGGATTCCTGTTGCTGTTGAGTCCAACTTTTATTCCATGGTGGTTTGAGAAGATACAAGGAATAATTTCTATACTTTTAAATTTGCTGAGGTTAGACTTGTGTCGTAGGATATGATTTATTTTGGAAGATCATATCAGATCAAATCTTCTATTTTTGAAGATCATCAGCCATGGGTTGATGAGAAGAATGTATATTCAGTTTTATTAGGGTGAAATGTTCTGTAGAGGGCTGTAAAGTCCATTTGTTCTAGGGTCAGGTTTAAGTCTAATATTTCTTTGTTTAGTTTCTTCTTGGAGGATCTATCTAAAACTGTCAAAGAGGTGTTAAAATCTCCAACTATTAAAGTGCAGGAAAATGTCAAGTTGTTCATATCCATTAGGGTCTGCTTTATGAATTGAGGAGCATTCTGGTAGGGTACACAAATATTAATTATTGAAATCTCTTCATATTGGGTGTTTCCCTTGACAAATATGTAGTGACCGTCCTTATCCTTCTTTTTTTTTTTTTAGGTGTAGAATTTATTTTTAACACTTTCATTTTGAAATCAATGTAGATTCATATGCAGTTGTATGAAATTGTACAATAGCATACTATATATGCTTTGACAAGTTAATTCCATTGGTAATATCATATGTAACTATACCATAATATTATTGTAAAAATTAACATTGATAAAACTTCTGTAGCCCTTACTCAGACTGACCAATTTTACT